>VMOF01000024.1:23825119-23862564 GCA_011764245.1 Trialeurodes vaporariorum | reverse complement strand
CAACGGGATAAAATCCCCTCTTTCTGTCCTTTTCTTACGTATACATTCAAATGGGAAATGAGAGAGATGGAAGAGATCCTGATTACGCCAGTGCCGCGCACTGTTTTGCACGGAAAAAAATAGTTTGTAAGATTTACCATCATGATGACTGATTTCTGCACCTGCCAAAAAGATGTTAAACTTGACCATATATCGGGTTGAATGCGAATTAGAAACTTGTTTTTTTCAACCCAATATCTGGTAAAGTTTACCATCTTTTGGGCAGGTACAGAAATCAGTCATCATGCGATGGTAAATCTTACTAGCGAGCTGATCTGGCGAAAATGCCCTGTTTGAAATGCTAGCTACTAGCTAGTTCACAAGATGACTGCTATGAGGTGCTTCCGCGCTAGGTTAGCGTACGGTAAGCGATGACCGCGGTCTTTTTGAATTATCAAATGAGTAATTTCCCTCTTTTCTTTCCCTCTTTCTGTCTTCTTCTCTTGTCTTCTCTTTTGAAATTTATTTCATTTTAGGGGAATTGTTACGCCCTTCGGGCGAATACGCGCGCTTCGCGCTGCGTTCACCTCCCGCTCGCTTCGCTCGCTCCCGGTCTTTTTTATAATCTAACTTGGGGTTGTCTGCACTCGGAAAAGGGGTTTCTTGGGGGGGGGGGGGGGATTACAGTTTTTTCCGTTTTGTTGGTGATCATAAATCGGAGTTCGTCAATGGTTCGTCGAAATCACGTTAACATAGGTTCAAAATTGAACGTCCCCTTTTTTGTACAACACTGGAGATAATAATCGATGTGCAGGATAAATTGTTATGGATCGATACAAATATAACATTAATGTTAATTGGGGAATGGCAAAAAAAATAAGCGAATGCGAGAATCGAACCCGCACTGTCACTCATGCAGAGCCAGCACTGTTCCGCTAGGCCACCGGCGGCTGATGTGAACATGGAGCAAACTTTCAATATAAAAAGAAATCAAATGCGTCGAACCCGCCGTTTGTCTCGCACCAACGCTCCGTAGCGGCCACTGCTTGAACTAGCTAGCGGTTTAATTAGGGCCTTTTCGTAATGGTGTAAACACCAAATCTTACCAACTAATTTTTTCCGAGTAAGATCGAATAAAATTGGCCAAAAATTGGTGAATAAAAGTCATCAAAAGTCATCCTTATTGACCTTTTAAGCTCAATGGGGCTCTTGCAAACTTTTGCTACAGGGGTTTGAAGAGTCGATTCTTGCATAAAAACCTGTAAAAATGACGATAAGTACACTGAAAAATCACGAAATTCACTCTTAGAATTGAGCTTAATGGCGGTTCGACGCAAGTATCATGAGAGATTCCTATACCTAAATAGAGACTTATCTCTGTGTTTCCGTAGAGAATAAAGAGACATAATATACAGGAATCTCCCATGATACCTGCGTCGAACCGCCATTACGATCTTGCCATTAAAGTAGTTATGTAGGTTTATTACTGAATTTTAGACTGTCTCTGTATGATTATCATGATTTCCACTGGTTTTTACATCAGAATGGACTATTCATTTGCTCACTGCAAAAGTTTGCAAGAGCCCCATTTAAAGCGACAGTGCCATTTCAAGGTTTGAATTACTAGTTATAAGTGTTCTCTGTGCTTGAAATTGGCCAAAACTATGTTTATAAAAGATACACTAATGAGAAATTTACTTTCTGATTTTCTGCCACTTTTTGACCCACTTTTTGACAATCTTAGACCATTGAGCAGCGTCACCGTCGGATCGTGCATTCAATATCCTAACGCGGCATGCATTCGATACATCGAACACTCAGTGGCGTAGCGTGCAATATGGCAACGTTGAAGTTCGTTCATTTAAACCCATCAAAAAGATCGACCTATTGGGCGTTCGGTGAACACCTTCGCATTCGACCCTTTACATGGGTTTAAGTGGACACATCACAACGTTGCCAAATTGCACACTACGCCACTGCGGACAATGACTTGATACTTTTAGCGTACTGTATTTGAGTATACACCGAATTATTGATTTTAAATCACGACAGTAGACATTCCAATCCGATTTCTCATCCTTGAAAGCATCTGAAGGACCGAATTGGCGAAAGCGGTTAAGGTGGCAATAACCTAAGCTCTAGAGAATTACGATTAAAGTTTTTAAATCCTTATATTAGCGTCATTTTTGCCGTCAGTTTCACGGACCTAAAAAAAAAAAAAAAAAAAAAAAGTCATCAGATTTTTTTGCCCCCCCCCCCTTTTGGTCTGGCACATCCAGAAATTTTGGCTCTCACAGAAAATTCAAGGAGAAACAAAAAGTCAAATTCAGTGAGTAACGGTTAAGAAAGCTCTAATTTCTTTTGAAAAATTGGGAACAATGTATTTTTTCCTAAAATTTGCCCAGGTAGTACGTGATTACGTCCACTAGGGTCGTATCAAAGACCTCGGAGCTCAAATGAAAAACACGTGACTAAAAAGTCTTAAAAAATGAGTCCAAGCCATGTTTCCAGCATGTGGAAAAAATCGGGTTTAGCGCCTCCCCCCCGGAACCTCAGCCCATCCCTTGAAAGCTTTCTAGATCCGCCACTGTCGACAGTTATTGTCAAAAAGTGGAACCTCTGTTGTAGAAGTAGCGAAATAGCGGCAACAGCGCAGACGCCAATGGCCAACCGCCATTTGCATTGATCCATGGATCCATTGGCTCCATTGATCTGCTTCTTCTTCTTCTTCGTTTTGAAGAAGAAGAAGATGCCATGCCACAACTCCCCTAGCATATGTATCGGCACTCTAATTATGACCAGGCTGGAGCTCTATTACGTTTGTTTTTTTTTCACCTCTCTCTGTTTGATTTGGCAACGAGGCGCACCCATGAAACAAATGAAATCGGGACCAAAAGCCGACCGCCTGCGCCCGCCGAATGAGCATTAGAAGGGTGGAAGAGAGAGAGAGAAAGACAGAGACAGAGCATGAGAAGGGTGAGAGAGAGAGAGAGTGAGGGAGAGAGAGAGAGAGAGAGAGAGAGAGAGAGAGAGAGAGAGAGAGAGAGAGAGAGAGAGAGAGGTTAAAGGCAAGCACAGCAAGAAAATATGAAACAATTAAATTCACCGCGATCACGCTATTCAGTCTTTTATAAAATGATAATTATTTTCGAATAACTTTCGAATTTCATTTGAGGAGGAGATGAGGGGGGAGGGATAAAGGTGATGGGGAAACGGAGGAAAGGTGGTTAATGGAGTAGGAGGAGAAAATTAGACCACTGTGATATAGCGAGACGTGCGGTGAGCGGAGTGGGGTAAGCGAGAGCGATGAGGGGTCTGTGAGCTGTGGGAGGGGGGGGGGGGCTCCGCTCCCTCCGTGACGTACCCCATGTGCCGGTGTGCCTCTCGCGCAAGCGACCGAACCGCGAACTCTAAACTGTGTCAGTGGAGTTGAACTTTTCTGGAGTCGTTATTCATCCTCTATTCCACCTCGTCATCAAGTGACCGCTTGATTCCTTCGTGTTTTCTCTTTCCACATACCAGGCCTCATCATAAAAACGTTTTGGGGGTGATCGTTGTACTTTTCTGAGAGATTCCACGTAAAAAATTAATTCTAAAACGCTATTTTCCCCCATAATGTTGAGCCTGAGTTCGGATAGTTTTGGAAGTTACTAAATCTGAATAAACTTTGAATTTTCCTTCTATGGTATGTAAGAATGCGAACCGAAATCAATTTTTGGAACCGGTTCCGGTTCCAATTTATTGGAGGGGCAAATGTCAGTTCCAGGTCCCGGTGCCGGTTCAAGATTTTAATTGAATCTCGGTTTCGGTCCCAGAACCGTGGTTCTGGGACCGGTTCTTGTTCTAATTCCAATTATATTCTAATTTTGATGAAAAATGGAAGGAAAGCAGAGAGACCATTTCAAATCTTGTTCACTTTCTTGGACAGCCAGCCATTTTTTTTATTTCAATCAATTCTCAAATAAAAAAGCAAGCATTCATATTCAATATTCGGTTCCACGGAAACAAGACGGTGCTTTGCGTGAGAATTACACAACATTATTGCGAGAGAAAGAAAACAAAATTCTCAAGCTCAGCAGATAGGAACCCAATTGGAACTGAACCTGACGCATGGGGTTCCAGTTTCGGTTCCCATCCCTAATTGGATTAATTTCGGTTCCGGGTTCTGGTTCCGTTTCCTTGGTGGGACGAATTGCGGTTCCAGGTTGCGATTCAGGTTTTTAGAATAATTTCGGTTGTACCGGTTCTGCGGTTCCGATTCCGATTCGCATCCCTAATGGTATGCGAAGTGCGGAGGGTCAATGTCATTTTATGGGAGTCTATGAGTGAATTTCGCAATTTTACAATTTTACAATGTTCTCGTCGTAATTTTCGCTAGTTTCAACTCAAGAACTAACAGTATAATCGCGTAAAGCAAAAGTTTTAGCAAGAGTGTCATTTCAAGAAAGCTTGAATAATGTTCTTAAGGGGATAAGATCGGGCCAGCTGAACAAATGCAATTCAGATGGAAGTTTAGGTACACTTTACTCAAGAACTCTTTGAGCTACAGAGTTGACATTTTGCAAGTAGATGCAGGTACCTTTTGATAACCTATGGAGTTAAAGATTTGACCTATAACAAAAAAAACAAAACAAAAAAACAAAAAAAAAAGAAAAAGAAAAAAGCTCTAGCTGTGGGATGAGGTGGCAACGCTACGAGCGCTTATTAGCTGCTTATTTCAAAAAGCTAAAACTTTGAAACATTTTTCTAATTTTTTTTTTTTTGGGTTTCAGGACCTCTAAATTAACGAGTATTATTCGGATTTGATTTATTATAGTTCCAAAAGTAGAGTTTAACATTCTGAAGAGGTAAAAAAAAACAAAACAAAAAAAACTACTGACGGATTTTCCTTAGTATCTGAGTCTCTGAGAAAAGTGCATCTAAAGTTGGAAAGAGGAACTTTCGGTGAATGCAAAAAGAAACAAAAATGATAAAATATTCTAGATTCTAATTTTCCTCAGATTTTCCTAAAAAGTCTCAACTTTTTGATTGTAAGGAGTGGTTATTTTCATATGAAAAGTATAGGGAAATCGTCTGAATAGTATCAATTCATATGTATCATTTTCATCAGAAAAAACTCTTTTCAACATGAGTCCCTTAACCAAAAATGTACAAAAGATTCCTTTTTCCCGACCTTATCTCCTTAAGTAAAGAGTTGGTTCGTCAACTGTTCCACAAATCACCACTGTGCTGACACCATACCATGCGACTATAAAAGGTGAATGGTGACTGCACTGCACCTCTCTCTCGCTCTCTTGCTTTCTCTCTCTCTCTCTCTCTCTCTCTCTCTCTCTCTCTCTCTCTCTCTCTCCCTCTCTTTCTCTTTCTCTCTTTACATAGCTCTATACCTTTTCAACTCGAGAGGGTTGCGTTTGTGTTTCTGCGGTTCGCATCGCACGTTTGCGCCGCGCCGCGGCCACGCCACACCGCACCGCGCGCTGATCGGAGGGTAGCCTAGTTTTATTTGTCTACTAACCGTCGTACGTGATTCATTGATCCACGCCCCCTTTACCGCCTTCGTCCACCGACCCCTCGGTCCTCCCTCATCGAGTTTTGACACATTGTTTATTGAACTTTAATTTTTAACGTCGCGTCACGGTGTCGCCTCCCACTCAGAACGTCTGCCAAAATACGGGTCAGTTGCACTTTTTTCTCCCCCAAGGTCGACGTCTCTTTTCTCTATTTTTTTCTCTCTTTTCTATACCTCCCTCCCCCTCTTCTGCCAATCTTTTTATTCGCTCAAGATTTCCGACTTTCTCTAACGATTTCTTCAAAAGTGACTTAAATGACAATTTCCGGTCAAATAACTCTTTGTGGCACGGTTTCGTCCGTACCATGAATTCCATGTAGTCGCGACTTTTTACCATGTCGAACTTTGAGATCTCTATTCAAACAGTATAATTAAGTCACTCACACGGAAAAAAATGATTTTGAAATTTACCATACTTCTCGTTGATTTTGACCCCAATCCAACGGCCAACGGACAACGGTACTCCATAAGACATCTGATTAATGTCAGCTAACAATCAAGTAAATTCAGCCTAAACTTCATGAAGTTCAGTCAGACGTCTAATGGAGCTTACCATACCTTGCGGTTGGAGTTAAATATTAAGGGTTTCTAATATTTTTTTTTTTTTCATATAAACTGGACAGTGGACATTCATTTAAAGCTCGCAGCTTCCTCTGAACTTACAGAGATTGCAAGTTTTGGTGTAAGTTTGATTGATGTTGAGTTTATGAGGGGTTAAAAACACTTCTCTATTTTAACCCTGAGCCAGTGAGCCCTAATAGTAGGCATCAAGCAGTATATGATTCCCTACTATTTTTTCGAAGACAGTAAAATATAGAGTAAATCTAAATCTCTTTTTGATAGTCATCACTGATTTTTACTTGTTCAGAAAACATTTAAGAGAATGAGACTCTCCACAAAGTTTGGCCCTATTTGATTTGTTTATTGCAAAAACAGTCCAAAGTGTCTCAAGATTTGCAATTTTGACTCACTTTTTTTTCGTCTTCAACTGGAAAAGTGTCAAGTCGATCCCGGACTTCTCAGAGAGAAAAACAAGCAGATGATCTCCGCTACAATTTATGTATTGGTAAAGCGTGCCATGATATGATTGTAATTTTTTTCATTACAATTTATTTGCTATTTAGTGTTTGAGGGCATGCGTTGTGCACCCACACAAAATAGAGAGAGGTTGATCCAACTCCCATCAGGAATGGGCTATCCTCAAAAAATCTCATAAATTCAGGGTCGATACTCGATAGACCTCTTTGAGAAAGCTACGTTTTAACACGCCTTGTTCTTTAATTTTGGTCCACTGCAAATGGAGGGAGGGAAGCCTAAAGTCAAAACCTTTAAAGCCCCATAACTTCCGCCCAAATCAATATGTTGACTGTTCATATGCGCTGAATACTTTCTCTTTACAAGAGCTTTCAATTAATGTGTATAAAAGTCCATCGATTTTTTCGAGGGGGACATCTTTCGAAGGGGTACCCTTGGTGAAGGGAGGGGATAGTCAAGAAGCAGGTAATGAGTATGAGTGAAATTAATTCATTCTAATTCGTTCGGAAATTCGTTCGATATTTCGTTAGAACTAATTCGTTCACATTCACCAGAGTGTGTCTAGCGGGAAGTAATTTTTTCGCATTCGGAACGAGTGAATTGAATCCACTCGACCACAGCTCGGTTCGTTGCGTTGGGAGCAGAGCAGAATAATGTAGTCCAGTCATGTATTGTGGGAAGAAGGAAGGATAGCTTGTTGATTCTGTTCAGTTCCAAATGAGCGAACAGCACAAAGCGACGTTTCGTTCGATTCACGGGAGCCGCGTCCGAATCCTTTGTGTTTGCATACCTGCTCTTGGAACAGTTGAGTGAGTCAAAATATACGCGTTTAACAACTCGTTCATTTAATTCGTTCAGGGCTTCTGATCGAGCCGGCGTTGCTCCTCGCGGCTGAGAGATGTAACGGGGATGGGGGAGGGGGAGATGTTCACGAGATTCGTGAAAGAATTGGGTGTAGTAAATGTGTCAAAACCTGTTTGACATGGGTCAATTACCTATGTGTGCGTGTATAAACTCAGTATATTTTCTGTGTGTGCATAGAAGACAAATCAGAGATAGAGTGAGAAAAAGAGAGAGAGAGAGAGAGAGAGAGAGAGAGAGAGAGAGAGAGAGAGAGAGAGAGAGAGAGAGAGAGAGAGAGAGAGAGAGAGAGAGAGAGAGAGAGAGAGAGAGAGAGAACGCCGTGCATCGAAAACAACTGAAGTCAATAACAGAGTCCGAGAACTTGACTTGTTGTAAAATGGGGCCCCGTTTTTGTGCAAAATAAAATCAACGAAGGCATTAAACGACTCCAAATGAAAAATTTAAACGTGTCTGAGTGTTTGATTGTACGTATTCAAACATTTCTCGAAAATACACAATACAACCCGAGCATTTAGGTTTTGATTCATATCCTGAAAACGAAATCTCCAAAACACACACGGCCACCAGAGGGCACCTCTTCCTCTGTATTATATTATTCATTGTATACAGCAAAACAAGAGTAAGAAGCTTGCCATATACTTCGTATGGCACGCTTAAAAATGATGTGAACTCCTACCCCTTCCTCCCCTTCATGACGCGCCGCCATGTCTCCATTGCAAGTCATATAATAAAGATCCCATTAACTTTCCAGGCCGTCAAACAATTTGATAGCTCTGTTAAAAAGTCTCTAGAGATTTTGGAGCCTCCGGATTCCATTGTTCATAACTTATAAGATCACGATGAGTCTGATCGTGATCTCGACTCGATCCAATGTCGATACAAATCGTTTAGCAATCGCCCAGCTGACTCTTAAATATAAGTTGCGAACAAATAGGACAGACCGAGAAAATAAAATTAGCACAAACCAATCAGATCAAACTCATTTACCGCTCAATTCTTGTAGCGTTAACTTGATTGACTTTGAAAATCAGAGTGACAGCGGCAGTAAAATTGGAGGCTATGGTGTGCTATTTTTAGGCCACCATAATCTTCTCACTAGATCATCATTGACGCAATAACAAGAGCAAAGCAGTACGATTATCAGTATCGTCACAGTTTTTCCAATTTTACTGTCTTCTTTGACAATTCTATCTTTAATTGACTACTCTACGTTTTATAGCCTCCGTTTGCTTCACTTTGAGAAACTATGAGCTGATGAATGAAAAATAATAAAGATGAAAACTGCGAAATGATAAAAACTCAAGAGCGTAAATGGGTGCTTGATGTGTTTCATAAGGTCATTATAGTCTTGGGAAAAGGAAAAGGAATAGGAACTTGGGAGGAAAAGGAGTGAGTCATAAAAGAACAATTTTAAAACTCACAGCTGGATTGTGAAAAGGAGAGAAAGCAGATAAGTCAGTTGAGTTCCTCCGATACTTGTGGTACGGGAGATTTGTTTGCCAAGTGCTATAAAAACTAAACAAATAAATATCAGCCTAGATATAACTTTCAACACCTCGGTCTAGAGTGGGCGATTTTTTTATTTTATTTTTTTTTTCAGTTCGGTTTGGCAGCCCCGTTTGGCTTGAGTCCAAGTCGAGCTCCGTGGGGTTGTAAATAGGAGTCGAATGACAATATGCGTTGACGTAGGAAACAGAGGAGGGGAGGGGACTTATGAATCTTCGTAATTGTTTCCTCCTCACCAGAGAAGAGAGTGAAAAATTGAGAGTAATAAAAAAGAAGAAAAAAAAATAGGAAATAAAAAGAATACGATTCAGACAGTTGAAAGAAAGGAAAACGTATTAATGCCCGATGAAAAACGTTTGGTAAGAGAAAAAAAAGTAATAATAGAAGGACGTGACAAATCAGCTTAGACAAACTTGAACTTCCTGGTCGAGGATCAAGAGACTTTCGAGCTTTCTTGTTCCTCCGTTTTCTATGCAATTTAATCCAACCTTTTGTGAAATTCTACGGAATCTTAATAATACTACTCGCCCCGCAGAGAGAGCAAGAGAGCAAGAGAGCTCTCCTCGGCGTTATCAAGAGGCGGAGTCAGACCGTCTATAGACGTTACGCAAACTTTTCCATGCTTTCAACTTACTCGGGCTTTTGCCTTCAATTTTTTTCTTGGGTAAACTTTTTTGAACAAGAATTGAAAATGAATATTTTTGTCGAGAAGGAACGAAGTCAATACGAGATAATTTTACAGACGAGCAATAAGTGAGTTCTGAAAATTTCATTGCAGTTCCTATAAAGAGACAAGCTTATTTTTATAGATAAAATCACCTCTAACATGAATTCAAATGGCTTCTTTGAGCAACATCAGTAGACGCAACCAATAGTACATGAATATGACTAGATTTATTAGCTGAGTTATGAACCATTAAGCAAATTTTATTTCGTGACCAGGTTACGTTTTACGTGACCAGGTTTCGAAAATTGGTAGGTGACCGAAATTTTATTATTCCGGTCACCTAAAAGTGGGCGGAGCCAAGCAACGTACGGTTATGTATGGTACCGTATCAAGAGGTGACCGGGAACCGCTTGGTTCCGAATTTCGAGACCTACCTCCCGAGGTGGGTTACGTGGAACGTGACCGGACGAGTAGGTGACCGGAGGGAATATTTGAATTTTGAATCGCCTTGTCTGTGATTGGCTCGCGCAAGTGACCGTGGTTTCGAAACTCTGGTTACGAAAGAAGTAACCGGTGACCATTGGTCACGAAATAAAATTTGCTTATAAATTGTGTTAATCATTTTCCGGTTCTGGAAGGGTGAATTCCGCGTGTTGTGATCTTCATCGATTCGGCCTTAACCAAGAATTTGTATTTCGTTCTCTTTGCTTATTTGATCGCACGAATTGGAAGAGGATAAGAGATACGGGCTAAAGTCACTTGATATCCCCTCCTTCCATCTCCATCTAACGTAGGTATATGTGTTTGAATGGGGAAAGAGAGAAAAAGACACAATTCTGGCAACGGCTCTGATCAGTGATGATTGTTCTTGCTCTCTCCTGAGGCTAATTTTTTTAATCGGGACACAATGGAACGCGGACATTTTTGCATGCGGTTATTTAGCGAGGTTCGAGTGTTCTAATGAAATGAAACGGAGCACTCGAACCATTCTGATGAGTCGGTTCAGCGAACACGGTTATTCGTAGATTCCAAAGAGTAAACAAGAGTTCCAATCAAATGAGTAAACAAGAGTCCCAACAAAACGCTAGGAGAGCGTGGCAGGTTAGGTTAGGTTGGCGATATCCAAAAGTCAGCTTCTGATTGGCTGGCGAAAGCCTGGGCCCTGTGAGATCGTTCTTATGGAGATTTAACATGGGGTTTTCGACTTCACCTCATTTAAAGTCAAATTCCAAGAAAATTATTGCTCCTTACCTTCGGGGAATTCAAATTATATTTTTTGAGGATATAACGAAGATATTGATAGGTGACACATATCACTTCATCACAAACTTAACAGAAAAATATGAAATTGAAAATTAAATTACGAGGATTTTTTTCCGGCGTAACGTCCGATTGTGAGCCACTTAAACTTCGTAATATTTGGAGTTTTTGAGTTTGAATCTTCGGGTTTCTTCACGAAATCGGCGTCTTTTCTTCAATCAATGAATTTTACATGCATTTCAAACCATCTGCATTACACTAAAACAAGAAAACTGGAAAAAACAACTGCTACACTACACACTCGGCCCGACACCTACCTGCGAAGAGTGGGAAACGCGGCAAAAAATTACCTGTAATTATACTTTCAAATTCATATTCTTCTGTTACTTTTTCGATAAAGTGATATGTATGACCCATCAATCTCTTAGTAATAGTCTCAAAAAAATATAGTTTGAATTTCCTGAGGGTAAGTAAGAATAATTTTCTTGGAATTTAACTTTAAATGAAGCAAAGTCAAAAATCCCACGTTAAATTTCCATAAGGGCGATTTCCCAGGGCTCACCAGCCAATCAGAGGCCGTAAATCGATAAAGACATTCGATAGGAATTCGACTATGCCGCACGCGATCCTACCGTTTTGTTGGGACTCTTGTTTAAGCGAACGGTTCTGCAGACATTTGCTAACGAAATTCCTACACGCATATATAACTCTTCGATAAATTTTAATTTTTTTACTATAAGTAAACTGAATTTTGCATATTAGCGTAAAATTTAGCACGCTGTATTCAAATGTTGTCTCTACTTTCCCCTTTAGACTAAATTTCCCTTCGGAAAACTGAAATTATGTGCATCAACCTCAAATTTACGATCCAACGGACATTAAGTGAAAACTAGGAAAGTTGAGGAAGAACCGTAGAAGCTGGAGCAAAACTGTTGAAAAATTCGGATTCTTCGTTTGAAATACTAGGAGTTTAGTTGTACACATAATGTTCTCTTAGGTTTCAGGATAATTTTTCAATCTTTTTCTTAATTATCCATAAGGAGAATTTGTTAGCATATGTCTTGTCCGTGAGGAAAGTTCGTTAGCAAATGCCTGCAGTTCGTAAAAATCCTCTTGTTTACTCTTTGGTATATTCCTAAGATATAACCTTAAAGTCACCAATTTCGCTAGTGTCTTGAGTTCCTTGACCTTTTGAATTTTTTATTTTTTATATTTTATTTTTTACTGCAATGACACACTAACAAAAAATAAAATTTAAAAAAAAAAATCACGGAGTTCAATTATTATACAAGAACGGAACTCAAGAATTTGTATGAAACTGTTTTTTTTTTTTAAATCGAGAAGGTAACGGAACCGCACTAAATCAAGAATATAACCCGTTTCATCTCGTTCCATCGTGTTCTATATGTATCGAAAAATTAGCCTCTTATAAAAAGTAATAGTTTGGAGCTTCGATAATAAGTGAGAATATTTATTCGTACACACAGGACGAATCGAGACACTCGCATCAAGTGAAACCGAAATATTTACATTTTTTGACAAACGATTCTCAAACATCCCCAAAACATCGATTTAAATATCACTTTACCAGCAAACTCAAGTAACAAATGAAAAGTTCCTAAATATGCGTTTCTTCCTTCGAATTTCCATCAGAGCATTCCATTCGCTCTTCCTTTCCTTAGCGAATTTGTAATAATCCCTTGTTTTTCCGTTCGCTAGAACTGCGGCGATTTCAACGAGCGCATGATAATCTAGACGGACGCCAGTTCCAATGAACAGTTTCTCATCAAAATGCGGTTTTGATCCTTTTACCCAATGTTTCAAACTGCGCTCAACTTTATGGTGCATGCAAATTTCTCTCCGTATTTTAATTCAATTTTTACCCGCAGCATTCGCTCGTAAACAGAGATTGGAACCTCGTCGCAGCGTCTAACGGTGGCGTTACTAGAAGTTGTTCCGTCTCTCTTGTTTACCCTTTTAAACGCACAGGTAGGAAAAGGATAGAAGGAAGGGAGGATTGATCCGATGATCCTCCTTGTATATCCGTTTCTGAGATTCACATTTTAGTAGACAAAAGGAAAGGGAAAGAAAGAGAAAGAGAGATCGACCGCGAGAGGGAAAGGGAGAGGGAGATAATTTTTTTTTGAGCCAATGGCGTAAAGGAGAATTTGAAAAAGTGCTGAAAGCGAAAGATGGTATGATACAAAGCCTCAACAATTGTTTTCTTTCTCCTGCAACTCTCATCGCTATGTCGATGCGACATTCTCATTGCCCGCCGCACTATGGTCCAGAAGTCCGATTTAGGAAGACATTAGTTTGCATTACAATCGCCCAATATCTTGAAAACGGCTCATCTGACATCAAAAATGGTTATTACAAAAAAGTTAAAACGGTTTACGTTCTATCTTTTTTGTAATAACCAGTTTTGGTGTCAGATGAGCCGTTTTCACGATATTGGGCGATTTTAATGCAAACTAATGTCTTCCTAAACCGGACTTCTGGACCATAGTGCGCCGTCGCACGTAGGAGTATTTACCCCAAAAACCTGGCCAAAAATATTTGCGTGTTCTTGAATATTTGAAAATCGATTTTGGTTAATTTTCCAATTTAAACTCAAAACTCCTATTGCACGGTTTATGGTTGGAAAAGGCGTAAAAAATTAAGAATTTTGGCTCAAACCAAAGGTCGATAGCGCATTCTTTTGCCGAGTTATTGACGCTTATTTTATAAAAAAAGGCTTGACTTCAAAATGTTGTTAAAAAAATGGGCAATTTCTTGCAAGTTTTGACTGTTGGAGCAGTTGCCTAAAAGGGTCTACTTTAACCCCCTTGTTTTGGTTATGCCCGGTTTTGCCAGGAACGTATTCAAAATTGCCTTTTTTTTAAAAAAGATAGTACCCAAAATTAGAGATTTTTTCATGTCCATTTTAAATTAGATGTAAAAGGGTCAAAAATATTCGGAAAAAGAAATTGTTGTCATCAAAATGAAGCACATATCATCTAAAACAACGTCCATAATCGCTGAAATGTTTGGATGCACCAACGCTTGTTTTTGATGGAAAATGTTGACTGATTAGTAACAGCGCTTCGAGCGGTGAACAACCGCAGGTGCGTCGAGCGCTCAGTTCCATGTTGTCCCCTAAACAGTAGATAAACGTAGATGCTCCGACACATCTATTACGCAATAGAGCGGTTACTTACCTCTCAAAAACCACCAATAGTTTTAGTTTTGGACGACTTATTTTCAATTTTCCATTTTTGGCCAGGTTTTCGGGTCAAATACTCCTACGTGCGTCGGTCGCGTCGAGGCGCGTACTTTGAGCTTTATCAAATTTAAAAGTAATTTTTGAGGCGATGCAGCGATGCTCCTGATCCTTTCCGTGTTCTTGACTTGCTCTCTCATTACTCCCAATACTATCGACGAGACGCGACGCGACGTCGCGTCAACGCTCTAAGATTTATCCAAGACTCTATAGCTGATCCTGGAATTTGTATTTCTCTCTATATACCTTCATATAAACTCATGCGTCAAAAAAAAAAAAAAAAAATATTGTATATAGGGAGAGCTGCCATTGCACATCATATGTGTCTTCAGCCCCCTGACCCCCTGCCAACAAAAAACGCAGTTCAACCGGGTGTCGCCCGATTCCCTACCAGGAGCCCCCCCCCCATTCCGATTCCCTTCCGTTTCCAGTGTTGCCACATAAAGGGTAAAAAGTCGTATCGTCCCCATTTAAATCAATGTAAAACGTACGGCTTTTTCACCCAAATCTGGCAACACTGCCCTTGACGCTCTTCGATACCCGATTCCCTCCTGGTGTCGAGTAAATGAAAGAAATGGCAACGTCGCTCAATGGACTCAAATTTTGTAATTAAATCCGCGAATAAAACAGGTGATAAAATCCGGCTACAAAAAAAAAAAAAAAAAAAAAAAAAAAAAAAAAAAAAAAAAAAAAAAAAAAAAAAATTGATCGAAGAAACCATCGGAAACCTCCCCGGAAATTGTGGCGACGAGGCCCTATTTAAATATATTCGCACGGTTTCATACCGAAATTCGCCGAATGTTTTTTTTTGTGAATTTGTAATATACGTTTTTTAAGTTTCATCTTTTTTGACGCACCGGGCTCCGCACACCCGTACAGTGAATTTAAAGACTTTAGTTTCCTAATTTTTTTTTAACATTTTCATCAGGCAGCCATGATAAAAGTTGAAAGAGGGAGAAGGTTTACAAATTTTGTATTACGATTGTGAAGCAGAGTTTGGCGGAGCAATATATGTAGGTCGGTGTCATAGGGTATCCCTGTCGAATTCGTTACTTTCTCTTTTTCTCTCTCTCTCTCTCTCTCTCTCTCTCTCTCTCTCTCTCTCTCTCTCTCTCTCTCTCTCTCTCTCTCTCTCTCTCTCTCTCTCTCTCTCTTTCTATAGAAACACACAGAGGAAACCCTTAAATTGATAGGCTTCTCCCGTGGTGCTTGCGACCCAGTTGCGCACCGAGAGATTCTTAATCTCTCTCTTTTCTCCATTAAGAAACGTATGTTAGACAAGGATGGACAAGGGGATAAAACCCCCTCCTTCTGTCCTTTTCCTACTCATACATTCAAATGGGAAATGAGAGAGATGGAAGATATCCTGGTTGCGCCAGTGCTGCGACCTATGCGTAGCTCCATTACTACGCCTTAAACGTTAGAGTCATTTTGTAAGGCTGTGAGTGAATGTTGTAATTTTTGAACATTCTCGAATATTAATTTCGCTGTATTATACTCGAGAATTAAATGTTAAATCGGTAGCAGCAATCATTGGCAATAAGAGCTCCATTTTTAGCAACGGAAAAATATCTCCAACGTACATCAGTCGCTCAACTTTCGAATGTCGCATTTTCGCATTTTTCGTTTATGGCTCGCTTGACCATAAACCAGTAACATTCGCACATCGAGAGACAGTAAGTTTGAACTGAATGAGGATGCGAATATTGCGAATACCCGCGCAGGAAATCTCGGAATTTATCCAGAAATCTGGCAACGTTGTATGATACTCTTGACTCAGATTCGGGTAGCGCCTTGCAGCATCATGGGGTGGAAGAGCGACAGGAGCTGGCAGCTGGCTTCTCAATCTCTTTTATTTTACATCGCATCGGTATCCTATAAGCGGCGACAAAATATGGACTTCCTCGCTAACAAGAAGAATCGACTCCTCTTTCGTCTCTACCAATTTTTCTTGGAACTCTACCGCTCGTTGGAGCAAAGCGGAAGATATAAGGGCGCATCAAAAAAGCATTATATGAAGGTTCATATTCTGATGAGGTGCATAACTGCGACAGTGACACATCCAAGAATCTCCTTCTCCCTCTCTTTCTCTCGCTCGCTCGCTCTCTCCCCCCTCTCTCTCTCTCTTCTTTCTCTTTCTGTTCTTTCTCTTTCTCTTCTCTCACTCTCTCTTTCTCTCTCTCTCTCTCTCTCTCTCTCTCTCTCTCTCTCTCTCTCTCTCTCTCTCTCTCTCTCTCTCAGGCTGTCGCCTCTGGAACCAGTTGCCAAGAAATCTTACACATTTAGATCTTTCTTATGATTTCGTTAGAAGAGGAGCTCTTCCGCTTATTAAAAATAACATTGTTATTTGAATATTATTTAATTTCAACTATACGGTTTATCTGCGGTTAGCTAGTTTATCTAGTTTCCTTGGCCGTTAAACGCCACTTTTAAACTTTTTCCTTTTGTTTTGTTCGTTTATTTCAGTCATTTTTCTATGTTTTCTTTCACGACACTCAATAGTTTTTTATTGTTGTTTAGCGATATAGTTTTATCGATATAGTTGTAGCGATAGAGAGAATTTGTGGGACGTGATATTGGACTTCAAGGAGGTATCCATGATGAAAATCTATCATGGACTCTCATTTGGCTCGGTTTGTTTGCCTCACCTTTTTTAACAACCCCCCCCCCCCCCAAAAAAAAAAATTGACAAAATTTAAACAAAAAAAGCAAGTGTTTTAGAGTATGGGTATCTGAACACAAAAATCGACCTGACTGTTTATTCTGGAAGGATTTGCATGATGAAGAAACTGGCACATGACAGAAAAAAGCAACATTTTCTCACCTGGATAAATGTATCAGAATTTTGTGTCCAGATACAGCCACTCTTAAACACGTGCACTTTCGTTTAAAACAACTTTCAACGGTTTCAGGTCAGTAGGTCTACAATAATATGGACTACGGACAAAATGTCTACTTTTTTTGGTCTACTGACAAAATGTCTACGGAAGTATGTCTTCAAAAATAATGTCTACTTTGAAAAATGACCACATTCTAAAAACGTCCACATATTTACTGTCCACAAAATAAATGTCCCCAGTATATTATTGCCTCTTTTATAAAAAAGTCCACTTTTTTACAAAAGCGTCCACTAGACAACAATGTCTACAATTTTGTAGCAGACAATATAATGAGTTAGTTTACTTCCCTCATTCATAGACATTTGTAATATTGAATTATAAATTTCGAAGACAGCGTCACAGAAATCTGATTAATTTAATGTAGAATTCGCGAAATTAAAACCAACATTTAATTCACTCAGTATTTAAATTGAAAAGAGACAATTTGTCATACGGAAGAAGGCTGAATCAAAAAATAAATAATTCAATGAGAAATATTACAAAAGTTTAACGAGAAGTTTTCATAAGTGATTTATATGGTCTAGCAACTTCGTCGCACGCCTAAAAACTATGACAAACGTTAAAATAATTATCATTCAAACTATCGATGATCAAATATTTATTACTTTCTTATAACCAGCACGATGATTTCTTTTCCACGTGTTTATTTGTATTACAAAATTGTAGACATTGTTGTCTTGTAGACGATTTTGTAAAAAAAAAAGTGGACATATTTTAAAAGAGGAAATAATATACTGGGGACATTTATTTTGTGGACAGCAAATATGTGGACGTTTTTAGAATGTGGTCATTTTTCAAAGTAGACATTTTTTTTGTAGACACACTTCCGTAGACATTTTGTCAGTAGACCAAAAAAATAGACATTTTGTCGGTAGTCCATATTACTAGAGACCTACTGACTGGAAACCCTTTCAACTGGATTAGTTATAATTTTCAATTTACGGTTAAAAAATCTGAGGCAAAATTTCCAGAATCAGATCACCCATGTTGCCTTATCTTGTGAGATAGGACTTAAAACAAGTATGGCCCCCTCTATCGCTATAGCTCGTTGGGTTACCCAGAAGAAATTAATGTTTCAACTCCCTCAAAGTCAGAGGTAGTTAAATATTCGTACGCTGCGGAGTTCATTTTGTCTATCCCATCGATTGAAGGCGTCCAATGAAATATTATTTCACGAGTGTTAAAGCTATTTAGAGTACCTTTTATTGATATCCTAATTAGATATTGCGGTTACGAAATCAAATAACTCGAGCGTGCGGTATTAAAAAGGGTCAACTTATTCTGGAAGACATACACTATCCCTAGTAGCAAAAAAAGTTAAAGTGTAAATAAGGTTTAAATGACGGTTATATAAAGTAGCTTATATAAACTTAAATAAAAAAAACGTTACCAAACTGTTGTAGAGAAATACTTTTTAACGGCGATATACAAGCTTTATAACTCGTTTATATAAAACTGAGTTTCAATTTATATAATTTACAGCACACTCTGGGTGGCAATGTGTGTAACTCTATTGTTGGTTGGCTCAGTGTAATATCTCATACTGCAGAGTCGTGGATGACACATTACACGTTCGCTGCAGAAGAGAGACATTTTAGTTACATACAGAGATAATGACAGTTGCAAGTTTCAAATTACAAATTTTACCTGTAGTTGAGGGATTAGAACCCTGCGGTGATAGACAAACACTTTATCGGGTGAGCTGCGCCGCGCCGGCTCCACGAGGTTGGTGCGAATTTTCCGTATTCAAGTTAACTAGAAAACACCCTGAAATGTTCATTTTGATCACCTCTTCTAATACATTCCTCACTTTTTTCTTTATGTAAGCCAAATATAATCGAAAAATTGGTGTTTTTTCTTTGGTTCCCCAAAGTTTATACATTATTTATATTTTCCTTGTATAAGCAAAGTATAATCTGTAAATATTGGTGTTTGTCTTCTTTTAATTAAAGGTTAAGCCGGCCTCGGTGGCTTGGTGGTCAGGACACCTGACTGCCAATCCATAGGTCCCGGGTTCGAATCCCGGTAGTGGCAGCAGATTTTTCACTCGTCTTGTCGCTCGGTCTCCTTAAAAGTGGGTCCACGGCAAAGATTACAGTGGAAATCTGAGTGCTTTGAGCATGGATGTTTCAAGTCCCCTGTTGTCTTCTGACATTAAAGAAACATTCACACACTGACATTAGTCTATAGTTGGCTGTAGGCTCCTTGACTGGAGTATAAGCCATAAAACAAGCAAAAAAAAAAAAAATTAAAGGTTATACATTCCTAACAATTTCTTTTTACAAGCAAAGTATAATCAGCAAATAACCAATGTACTTCATCATTCGACTAAAGTTTATACATTCCGCATATTTTCTGTGTAAAAGCAATAGTACATACAGGGTGTCCGAGAAATGAGTTCACACTTTTGCTGTGAGCGCCTGGTTGATTGTAAAAATCTGAAAAATTCAGGAATAATCTATTACCCCTAAGCGACTTCAGAGAAAATATCGGGGGGCTCCCACCCCCCTTTAAGGGGGGCGTAGGCCCCAAAATGTACCCCGTGTTGCCAATATATCGCATATTTCAAATGGCAGGGGGTATTTTTTATTTCATCATTCAAAAGAGCTCAAAAAACTGAGTAATTTCGTTTTTTCAGATTTTCGGTAGCCCCTCTCAAAACAAAATGGCGGCCAAATAGCTACCCCATACTTTAGAGGCCCACAACTTCAGTTTGAATCAATATTTTTTCAAAAACTAAAAACTTTCTGAATCCTCAGAACGTCCTCTTTCCAATGATGTGCCACACTTTATCATTTGGTGGAAAAAAAAGGGGCGCGGAGCCCCCCCAAAAATTTTTGAGTTTGGGGGGCTGTAGCTCAAAAAAGTCAAATGTAAAGGGGGGTCGTGTTGTACATCAATCGAAAGGTCTTAGAAAAAGGTAGAATTTGGCGCAAACCCGAAGTCGCTACAATGCGTCTATTCAAAATGGCGGCCATTTAACCATTTGGGGGTGGGGGACCGTCCCCCCCAAATAAAATCCCTCCATCGAGTGATACACCAATCGAAAGGTCTTGGAAAGAGAAAGAGAATGGCGCAAACCGGACGTCAATACGATGCTTGCATCCAAAATGGCGGACGGTCAAAGTTTTTTGGCTTATGACCCTGCAGGCCTATAGCCAAAAAACTTTAACCGGCTGCCATTTTGGATACAAGAATCGTATTGACGTCCGGTTTGCGCCATTCTCTTTCTCTTTCCAAGACCTTTCGATTGGTGTATCACTCGATGGAGGGATTTTATTTGGGGGGGACGGTCCCCCACCCCCAAATGGTTAAATGGCCGCCATTTTGAATAGACGCATTGTAGCGACTTCGGGTTTGCGCCAAATTCTACCTTTTTCTAAGACCTTTCGATTGATGTACAACACGACCCCCCTTTACATTTGACTTTTTTGAGCTACAGCCCCCCAAACTCAAAAATTTTTGGGGGGGCTCCGCGCCCCTTTTTTTCCACCAAATGATAAAGTGTGGCACATCATTGGAAAGAGGACGTTCTGAGGATTCAGAAAGTTTTTAGTTTTTGAAAAAATATTGATTCAAACTGAAGTTGTGGGCCTCTAAAGTATGGGGTAGCTATTTGGCCGCCATTTTGTTTTGAGAGGGGCTACCGAAAATCTGAAAAAACGAAATTACTCAGTTTTTTGAGCTCTTTTGAATGATGAAATAAAAAATACCCCCTGCCATTTGAAATATGCGATATATTGGCAACACGGGGTACATTTTGGGGCCTACGCCCCCCTTAAAGGGGGGTGGGAGCCCCCCGATATTTTCTCTGAAGTCGCTTAGGGGTAATAGATTATTCCTGAATTTTTCAGATTTTTACAATCAACCAGGCGCTCACAGCAAAAGTGTGAACTCATTTCTCGGACACCCTGTATAATCGTTAAATAACCGATGTATACTACTTTTTAGATAAAGTTTATACGTTCCGCGTATTTTGTTTTAATAAGCAAAGTATAATCTATAAATAACCGATATATATTGTTGTTTACATAAAGT
This sequence comes from Trialeurodes vaporariorum, assembly GCA_011764245.1. Lineage (NCBI taxonomy): Eukaryota > Metazoa > Arthropoda > Insecta > Hemiptera > Aleyrodidae > Trialeurodes > Trialeurodes vaporariorum. The sequence goes on along the minus strand of VMOF01000024.1, from coordinate 23,841,484 downwards.
TTATACATTGCTTATATTCGCAATGTATAAACAGAAGTGCAAGTGCTTAAAAGTGGCTGTTTGGACACAGACTTCTAAAACAACTATCAAGGTGAGAAAATTTTACTTGTTTCTGGAATGTGTCAGTTATTATATCGTTTAAATCCTCCCAAAAGAAGAATTGATTTCAATTTCTGTGTCCAGTTAGCTATACTTAAAAACACTTTCATCTTCATTTCAAACCAATTCCAAATAGTCTTATTGTCACAATTTTATTTGAACTTTAAAGGCTAGCAAAAATGAAGCAAACAAACCGAGCTGTAAGAGAAATCCACTATGTCTGCCTCTGTGATGTTTCAAAAGCACGTCCCGCAAAATCCCTCTATGATTATAGCTCGTCAGTGGCGTAACTAGAAAGTATACCTTTCTCACTTTGTCCATTAAAATGTGTAAGTTAGAAAAGGATAGGATAGGGGGATCAATCCCCTCTTCCTATCCTTTTTCTACCTGTACATTCGGATGAATAGAAAGAGAGATGGAATGATTTCTAGTTACGCTACAGTAGCTCGTTGATTCAAAAAGTACTTTAACCTCTAAATACATCAGCCGTGGCATACGATGAACCCCATATTACCTTAAGATCTGACACAATTTCCCTCTGCATCATTTTCCTGCAGTCGTTCAGTCGAACGAGACCATTTTAGTGTGTTTAAGATCTAGCCCATATTTTTGGGGTTCGTGCACCGTTCACGTTTTCTCGCCCCCGATCAAGCAACTGCATAACGATTTACAACGCGAAATTTGAGCTGAAACCAGCTGAGCGTGAAATCGCGGGAACTGCGGAGCTTCGGAATCGCAGCCTTCCGCCTTCCTGCGCGAGGAACATTCCCTTCATTCATTCGACACAAACCGTTCAGTGTACACAAACAGTAAACAATAATGGGGACTCTCCATCCGGTGGATTCGTTCAGTCTTCCGTCGCGCTCAGTGTTACCAAGTGGCAAGTGCGCGTAGATTTAGACCTTCTTTTTTTTCATAAGACTCGATGTAAAATATACGGACCTTAACCTTAGATCTGGCAACACAGGTCGTGATGCGGCCTGTACGGCGGGGGAATCGTTTGATTCTGTTAACACTCTGTTTCGTCTGTTTCCGGAGATTAAGGTCTAAAGAGGCTCTTGTTTTTTTTTTGTGTCTTACATCTTAAGCCGGTGAACACGATGAATGTAAGACCTGGTGTTGTCATGTTTAAGAGAAAAATCTTCTGATTCTTCTCATACTTGTGAAATCTGTCGCTGGGCCCAAATAAATCGTATTGTCTCGACTACACGCAATGGAGCTCTTGCAAACTTTTGCTGTAAGGAAATGAATAGTCCAATCGGATGTAAAACTCAGCGAAAGTCACGAAATTCACACTGAAAAAATCTAAAATTCAGTAATAAACTCACACAACTGCTCTAAAGGCAAGATTGTAATAGCGCTTCAACGTAGGTATCGTGGGAGATTCCTGTCTATAATGTCACTTTCTCCCCGGAAACACAGAGATAAGACTCAATTTAGATAGGAATCTCCCATGATACCTGCGTCTCTCCGCCATTACGGCCGATTCTGAGAGTGAATTTCGTGATTTTTCAGTGTACGCATCGTCATTTTTACAGGTATTTATGCAAGACTCAACTCTTCAATCTCCTATAGCAATAGTTTGTGAGAGCCCCATTCATCAAATGAGGTGCTCTTTAATTTTTGCTTCATTCAATGGAATAGTGAATTCTTGCGTAAAAACGAGCAAGAATGACGATGTCGAGTTTACTAAAAAAAAAAAAAAAAAAAATAAAAAAAAAAAAAAAAACAAAAAAAAAACAACAACAACAACAAACATGCAATTTTTTTTCAGTCATCGATGCAGCATCAAAAGGGCTGGGTTCATCTGATCCCCTTTTAAACGTAGAGCCAGATTACTACGATGCCATTAATATTCGGGGAACACAAAAATGTCGTGTCCAGAGCTTGCAGCGCATGCAGCGGTCAAATCGACCCTTTCTCAAAAATACGCTGTAGCAGCGCAGCGGTGAGCTTCTCTCCCCCCCCCCCTTGCCCACGGCCCTCGATATCAAAGGTTACTTGAAAGGTTTGCTCATTTCACTCGTCTAAGTTTTATGTTCGTTTATATAAATTGAGCTTTAAATAAATTCGACCGTGAAATGGGAAAAATTGGCAACGCGGATTGGTCTGCTAAAAGAGAGGCGAAATTCGCAAAGCGCGGTCGTCGTTTTACAGACAGGGATTTGGGGAAGAGAGGAGAGAGTAGAGGAAAGAGGAAAGGAAGGTGAGGGGGGGAAGTGAACTAAAAGAAATTATGAGGAGAGTCAGGGATGAGGGTCGACAGGACAGGGACGACGCGCGACGGACCGAAAGCGGGGTGGAAAAATGAGGAGGAAGATAATGTGAACAGGAAAAATAGCCATTTTCAACAAATCATTTCGAAGACTCAAGAGCAAGACAAACCATACTACAGAAAAATGTTTTAAGCGCCATCATTTTTGAACGGCAAAATCATAGCAGCAAACCGGAACCGAGAGCCGGCAGACAGTTATATGTTTCACCGGAACCGGAATTAGAACCAACATTCTGACATGAACTGTGACCAGAACTGAAAACGCGAGTAGGAATGTCACAGAATCAAAACGCAATATGGGTCCGTTTCGGTTCTACGTAGCAGCTGACAAATAATTTGCCTGCTCCCCTCTAAATCCGAATTGTACTGGATTGGACACCTGGCAGCACTCTCTTGCTGAGAGCCTACCATACAAAGGCAAGGCTAACTCTATACACGTCAACACGGCCGTCCCAATTTTAAAATAACTCAAAATAAAAGCTGTATTAAAACATTGCTTCGAATGCTCTAAATTAGTTTTTTATTCATATTTAGTTTCCATTTGTTGTTGCTTTACTACTTTTTAAATTCGCATATACTCTTAAATTAGGTTTTAAAATAAGTACTTTAACAATGAATTGAAGATCTTCTTGTATGTTTTATCTACAATATACTTCAATATACTATGGGGTTAGTGAAAGAATCATAGAAAAGTATATAATAAATAATCGACATTAATAAATTAATCGAAGACTGTAACAATAACCGAGCAAACCCATCAATCTTTCAATTCCTCTTATCATATCTATCGAATGAATTGAAGATCTTCTTGTATGTTTTATCTACAATATACTTCAATATACTATGGGGTTAGTGAAAGAATCATAGAAAAGTATATAATAAATAATCGACATTAATAAATTAATCGAAGACTGTAACAATAACCGAGCAAACCCATCAATCTTTCAATTCCTCTTATCATATCTATCAGTGGCATGGCGGTCATTGGGTTCAAAAGTGGTGGGGGCAGGCTGACAAAATTTGAGTTAAACAAAAAACATATGAAAAAGAAGAACCAGAAAAGATTACAGAAGAAGGAGGGTATGGTAACTCTCCATTTATTTATCCAGTCTACCAGTCTAATCATGCACATAATTTCACAGATATGTCCGCCGGCATGACACTGACAGTCTAATTCATCTACTTGTGTTCTGTGTTTCTAACCTTGCTTGAGCATCGCATCGAGTATGATTCATATATTTATCAACAATGCTGTTCGTGTGCGTAACCGCGTTACTTTAGGCGATAATGTAGTTGTTTCATTAATATACTTGTCCACTGCCTTATCCACCCATTTTCTCCCCAGTCTGTAGTCCCCTGTGAAAATGCTGAACATTTTTCAATTCAATTTTGATTCAATTGAGTTGAACATAATTTTATTTTACCATAAAGCACATCTCGAAAAGATGCTTTTTGAACGAAGCTAGTCCGTGGGCTGAGCTTGAAATCGCATTAAGAGGGATTCCACGAGATAGTAATTTCGTTAGTCTCTCCCGAGCTTTTTGTAGATTCACACGCCAAGCCGCGCCGCTCTCTCTGCGTGCGGTGTCAAGTCATAAGCGCTTCGTGGTAATTTTATAGAACGGAGACGGTACTCATTGAGTTGACACTATTATTTCGCGACGGAACGAAATTTCGCCTCTTTAAGCGAATAAACGAAACGTAAACATTCAATATTTTATTTTTTTTAGTACATGTTTTTTTTTTTTTTTTTTTTTGTTTTTTTTTGTTTTTTTGTTTTTTTTTGGTTTTTTTTTGTTGTAAATAATTGAGTACGGGGGAGAGCTGCGACAGTAAAAAATACCTATTTATACAGTTCGTTAAAATACCGTTCCAAAATGTTAGGTGTCACTAAAAGTTTAAATAGTTACGGTCATATCAGCTCATAGGTTTTCTTTCGTTTTTAGAACAAAATAATGCTCCAAACAATCTTTCAGTGTTCACAGTGCGTAGACATTTAAAATCAACAGAGGGTTTCTCATTTATTACTATACATATTTTATTTATTTATTTATTTATTTATTTATTTATTTATTTATTTATCTATTTATCTATTTATCTATTTATCTATTTATCTATTTATTATAAGGGGGCAAAAATGTGATGACCTTTTTTTTGGCTTATCAATATAATTTAAGAGCCCTACACTCTACAGCCCTGCATAGTGCATACCCTATATTTACGGCCCTAAATTCCAACAAAACTCGTTCATGGCCATCAAATTTTGGTTCGTAACTTTTTTCTTTACCTTAAAAAAAAAAAAGGTCATAACTTTTTTTACCTTTGGCCAGTCCTTGAAGGGGGGCAGTTTCCCCCTCGTGTCCCCCGCAAATGACGCCACTGGCACTGCATAAACTGTAGGTAATTTCAATGCGTGCAGCAGCTTAGAAGAATACTTGTATTTTCTTCGGGATCATTCGATACGTATAGTTTAGGATTTGATTGAAGATAAAACTATCCATATTATTTATTTAATTGTTTTCGATTTGCATAGGGCAGAGTATATTGGGCAATGAATATCACATATTTGATTTTTCATTACTCTTTGTTTTTGATGTATCGGCACAATCGGTCCAACGGTTTAGACCCAAGCGATATTGACCCAATCTATCGAATAATCCCATACCCAAACAAAAAAGTGATCAGATTAATAAATTTCTCTGTGAAGAGCAGCAGAATTGCGCTAGAGTCCGTGTATATGAAAGAGTCAAGACACGTGAACAGAAGTGAAGAAGAAGAAGGTGTCTGAGGAGCCTGGAGGCGCGCCTCTTGTTTACATTGTTATCCAATGATCTTCCCGCCAAAGATTACTTCTTATGTATTCCTTTGCAAGTAATCTTTGTTAGGTCAACCTAACCTCCAATACCCTTTGGCTTCACCACCTGTTTTAAAAGTAATGCGTGAATTTTATTCTGTTCTGAACACATTTTCATCAATTTCTAATTCAAATTTCATCAGTACAAGCTAAACAAGCAGATAGTTCTGACACTACAGTGTCAGAGAAGGCGCACCTTGAGCAAATTTGGTCCTCATGAGTCAAATTCCATTTCCACCATCTCAAAAATAATGTGTCCAGCAAAAAACCGGGTCCGAACCTGGATGCGGCGAGTGGGTAGGGGTTAGGACCACTACATACGATCTTATATGGGACAAACCCTTCGAATATTCCACCACCTCAGAAAAAATTGTCCAGCAAAAGTGAGGGTCCGAACCTGTGTGCGGCGAGTGGAGGAGGGGGGAGAACCATTACGGACAATCTTAGGACAATCCCTTCGAATTTTCTAACAACTCAAAAAATTGTCCAGCAAAAGTTTGGGTCCGAACCTGTGTGCGGCGAGTGGGGGGGGGAGGGTGTGTAGAACCACTACGGACAATCTTAGAACAATCCCTCCGAATTTTCCACCATCTCAAAAAAATTGTACAGCAAAAGTCCAAGTTCGAACCTGTAAGCGGCGAGTGGGGGGGGGGGGGGGGGGGGGGGACCACTACGGACAATCTCAAACCCTTCGAATTTTCCAACATCTCAAAAAAATTGTCCAGCAAAAGTTAAGGTCCGAACCTGTGCGAGGCGAGTGGGGGGAGGTTAGGACCTCTACGGACAATCATAGAACAAATCCTTCGAATTTCCCACTGCACATCACTAAACGCACGTAATAAACAATCAAATACTCATAAAACAATTTTGAACCCCCTTTAGTAAAAAGGTAGTGAATTCTTGCGTAAAAACGAGCAAGAATGACGATGTCGAGTTTACTAAAAAAAAAAAAAAAAAAAATAAAAAAAAAAAAATAAAAAAAAAAAAATAACAACAACAACAACAAACATGCAATTTTTTTTCAGTCATCGATGCAGCATCAAAAGGGCTGGGTTCATCTGATCCCCTTTTAACGTAGAGCCAGATTACTACGATGCCATTAATATTCGGGGAACAAAAAAAATGTCGTGTCCAGAGCTTGCAGCGCATGCAGCGGTCAAATCGACCCTTTCTCAAAAATACGCTGTAGCAGCGCAGCGGTGAGCTTCTCCCCCCCCCCCCCCCTTGCCCACGGCCCTCGATATCAAAGGTTACTTAAAAGGGTTTTGCTCATTTCACTCGTCTAAGTTTTATGTTCGTTTATATAAATTGAGCTTTAAATAAATTCGACCGTAAATGGGAAAAATTGGCAACGCGGATTGGTCTGCTAAAGAGAGGCGAAATTCGCAAAGCGCGGTCGTCGTTTTACAGACAGGGATTTGGGGAAGAGAGGAGAGAGTAGAGGAAAGAGGAAAGGAAGGTGAGGGGGGAAGTGAACTAAAAGAAATTATGAGGAGAGTCAGGGATGAGGGTCGACAGGACAGGGACGACGCGCGACGGACGAAAGCGGGGTGGAAAAATGAGGAGGAAGATAATGTGAACAGGAAAAATAGCCATTTTCAACAATCATTTCGAAGACTCAAGAGCAAGACAAACCATACTACAGAAAAATGTTTTAAGCGCCATATTTTTGAACGGCAAAATCATAGCAGCAAACCGGAAACCGAGAGCCGGCAGACAGTTATATGTTTCACCGAAACCGGAATTAGAACCAACATTCTGACATGAACTGTGACCAGAACTGAAAACGCGAGTAGGAATGTCACAGAATCAAAACGCAATATGGGCCGTTTCGGTTCTACGTAGCAGCTGACAAATAATTTGCCTGCTCCCCTCAAAATGCGAATTGTACTGGATTGGACACCTGGCAGCACTCTCTTGCTGAGAGCCTACCATACAAAGGCAAGGCTAACTCTATACACGTCAACACGGCCGTCCCAATTTTAAAATAACCAAAATAAAAGCTGTATTAAACATTGCTTCGAATGCTCTAAATTAGTTTTTTATTCATATTTAGTTTCCATTTGTTGTTGCTTTACTATTTTTTAAATTCGCATATACTCTTAAATTAGGTTTTAAAATAAGTACTTTAACAATGGATTGAAGATCTTCTTGTATTTTTTATCTACAATATACTTCAATATACTATGGGGTTAGTGAAAGAATCATAGAAAAGTATATAATAAATAATCGACATTAATAAATTAATCGAAGACTGTAACAATAACCGAGCAAACCCATCAATCTTTCAATTCCTCTTATCATATCTATCAGTGGCATGGCGGTCATTGGGTTCAAAAGTGGTGGGGGCAGGCTGACAAAATTTGAGTTAAAAAAAAAACATATGAAAAAGAAGAACCAGAAAAGATTACAGAAGAAGGAGGGTATGGTAACTCTCCATTTATTTATCCAGTCTACCAGTCTAATCATGCACATAATTTCACAGATATGTCCGCCGGCATGACACAGACAGTCTAATTCATCCACTTGTGTTCTGTGTTTCTAACCTTGCTTGAGCATCGCATCGAGTATGATTCATATATTTATCAACAATGCTGTTCGTGTGCGTAACCGCGTTACTTTAGGCGATAATGTAGTTGTTTCATTAATATACTTGTCCACTGCCTTACCCAAACCTTTTTCTCCCCAGTCTGTAGTCCCCTGTGAAAATGCTGAACATTTTTCAATTCAATTTGATTAAATTTGAGTTGAACATAATTTTATTTTACCATAAAGCACATCTCGAAAAGATGTTTTTTGAACGAAGCTAGTCCGTGGGCTGAGCTTGAAATCGCATTAAGAGGGATTCCACGAGATAGTAATTTCGTTAGTCTCTCCCGAGCTTTTTGTAGATTCACACGCCAAGCCGCGCCGCTCTCTCTGCGTGCGGTGTCAAGTCATAAGCGCTTCGTGGTAATTTTATAGAACGGAGACGGTACTCATTGAGTTGACACTATTATTTCGCGACGGAACGAAATTTCGCCTCTTTAAGCGAGTAAACGAAACGTAAACATTCAATATTTTATTTTCTTTTTAGTACATGTTTTTTTTTGTTTTTTTTTTTTTTTTTTTTTTTTTTTTTTTTTTTTTTTTTTTTTTGTTGTAAATAATTGAGTACGGGGTAGAGCTGCGACAGTAAAAAATACCTATTTATACAGTTCGTTAAAATACCTTTCCCAAAAATGTTAGGTGTCACTAAAAGTTTAAATAGTTACGGTCATATCAGCTCATAGGTTTTCTTTCGTTTTTAGAACAAAATAATGCTCCAAACAATCTTTCAGTGTTCAAAGTGCGTAGACATTTAAAATCAACAGAGGGTTTCTCATTTATTACTATACATATTTTATTTATTTATTTATTTATTTATTTATTTATTTATTTATTTATTTATTTATCTATTTATCTATTTATTATAAGGGGGCAAAAATGTGATGACCTTTTTTTTGGCTTATCAATATAATTTAAGAGCCCTACACTCTACAGCCCTGCATAGTGCATACCCTATATTTACGGCCCTAAATTCCAACAAAACTCGTTAATGGCCATCAAATTTTGGTTCGTAACTTTTTTCTTTACCTTAAAAAAAAAAAGGTCATAACTTTTTTACCTTTGGCCAGTCCTTAAAGGGGGGGCAGTTTCCCCCTCGTGTCCCCCGCAAATGACGCCACTGGCACTGCATAAACTGTAGGTAATTTCAATGCGTGCAGCAGCTTAGAAGAATACTTGTATTTTCTTCGGGATCATTCGATACGTATAGTTTAGGATTTCATTGAAGATAAAACTATCCATATTATTTATTTAATTGTTTTCGATTTGCATAGGGCAGAGTATATTGGGCAATGAATATCACATATTTGATTTTTCATTACTCTTTGTTTTTGATGTATCGGCACAATCGGTCCAACGGTTTAGACCCAAGCGATATTGACCCAATCTATCGAATAATCCCATACCCAAACAAAAAAGTGATCAGATTAATAAATTTCTCTGTGAAGAGCAGCAGAATTGCGCTAGAGTCCGTGTATATGAAAGAGTCAAGACACGTGAACAGAAGTGAAGAAGAAGAAGGTGTCTGAGGAGCCTGGAGGCGCGCCTCTTGTTTACATTGTTATCCAATGATCTTCCCGCCAAAGATTACTTCTTATGTATTCCTTTGCAAGTAATCTTTGTTAGGTCAACCTAACCTCCAATACCCTTTGGCTTCACCACCTGTTTTAAAAGTAATGCGTGAATTTTATTCTGTTCTGAACACATTTTCATCAATTTCTAATTCAAATTTCATCAGTACAAGCTAAAAATGCCGAAAGTTTCCTCAAAGCTGGGCAGCAGTGAAGGTGGTTCCATGAAGATGTAAACAAGAGGCGCGCCTCCAGGCTTCATAGACCCCATCTTCTTCTTCACTTTTCAGCAGCCAATCATAGATGGAACCTCGTATGGCGAGACTCTTTCATATATAGGGACTCTAAATTGCGCCCCCATCTCTCTCTTCTCCGGAAACGTCTGCAAGGATTTGCTGTGGAGTAGTCACTAAAAAGTCCATTTTACTTTGAATGCAAACGTTTTTGCCGGAAAGGAAATCACCCAACAACAACGGCATATGTTCCAATTCAAAATCCCGGTGAAATGTAAAATTTTCCGACCGACAAAATGAGGACGAGCTCTTTTGAATTTCTTGTCCTCCTCGACTCACTCCGTCCATGTCTATACGTCTGTCCTTGTAAATTTCCAATCGTGAAGGAGGCGACGCAAGATACATACATATATGTATACTTCCTCTGTAATCCATGAGAATATGGTAAAACGTGGAGGAGAAAGAGACCTGACAAGATTGAAATGATTCGAGAACAAATAACCGGAAGATGTAGCACAATTTCAATTTTTCGCTTTTCCCCTCAAATGTTCAACGTCAAAGGGAAATTTATTATTATTTATGAGCAGCTATGAATTATTTATCAGAGCGAACAATCTTAAGTCGCGTTCCTGGTTGTGCGTTCATAAGACAGACCCCTCGAAGAATCGCGCTGTATCTATATACGATATCATATAGGAGCGCAGTGCTTCCTGCTGGGTATATCTTAGACTCTGCAACCCTTTGACTCACGTGGATTCGCGATCTTCCGAGCGGAGAGTTTTGAGGTGAGGACGAGCTGTAGAGGACGGTGTTTCGACTTAAAGGATGACAAGGTAATCGCATTACTGAAAATGGGAAGAGAATTATGGATTTCGTTTTTTCCTCCGGAACGCATGCAAAACCTTTCACTAAAGTTTTGGTTTGAGTAAAAAAAAATAACAAAAAATTACCAAAGAATAAAATGTATCACCGAAACGTAAAAAAATGAATGAATAAATCAATGTATAAATGGCTTAAATGAATGGATAAATAGACAAACAAATAAATTAGAACAAAATTTTCTTAGCACAGCCACCTGTGTTTATACAAGAAGAAAATTCATGTATATAGGTATTGGGTGTTTCTTTTGACCATACAATAAACACAAGCGGTGGAACTCGCCTGAAATTTTTCGCAGCTTTTGGTTTTTAGTTATTTTTGTTGTTTTTAACAAAGAAAAAGCAAGTTCCCTTTATAAAAGAGGTAGTTATTGTTCCCATTTAACATCCTTTTTTAATGATTTCTTTTTTAGGAAAATAAGGATATTTTTACGACAGAAAATAATTCAGGAGCAATAATTGGAAAAAAAAACCGATCGAGAAGTTTCTTCCTTCTGAAACGACAGTTATCAAGTTAGTAATTATCGAAAAGTTGGCACAGCTTTTCAACCATCAGCACGGTATAACCTTCGCGTTTTCAACAAAAGGTCACTGTTCTCTGTCCCACTTGCAGTCTACCATTGAAAGTTGGTCGCGGAAAGGTCACCATTCAACGTTGATGAGAGCCTATCCCTCATATTTTAGGAGCCGCTTGCAGCAGGATCGAGGCTGAACAGCGACTGTCCCAATGACGAGCGGCCAATGGAACTCCACGAATCAAAGACGATTTTTATAGCGCGGGCATTTTGAATTGTACGCAACCAATCAGATCCAGCGGGTTGACGAAAGATTGATTTTGATGGACCAATCACTTATATAACTTGTTTTAGTAAAGCGAGATATACCATCCGAGGACCTCTGGTTCCAAACAAACTCCGATTCAATGTATTTACCACGTAAGTGTATTTTTGAACGGAAATTTTGGCTATTAATTAATTAAACAAGTAATGCTACCTTTTTGGGACTATGCGGATTCTGTGAAGATATTTAACTATGCCTGGTTCCACGATTATAAAACTGCTGAAATCAGCTAACTATAGATATATTACTGATTAAACGATGTACTTGGACAGTGGAATCACCCAAATGTCATTGTTGTTGTTGAATGGGCGGGAATCTGGCAAGAATTTCTCCAACCTCCAAATGAATCGTTTAATCAGTAATATCTTGTCGATTTCGTCAGTTTTAGTAGTGGGACCATCCATAGTTAACCATTTGGCGGGACATAGACAAGGTATATGGAGAACAGGTATGGACAACACTCGACTCAGGGGGCGTGGCCACTTGGGAAAAAGCGACTTCGCCGCCATCTTGTCTCCTTTTTACACCGTGTATCTTGCATTGTTGTTTGTGGTTAGGTTTGAAGGGGAACTTTATCTGAAGCGCAATACTTTATTCATTTGAACAATGAGATGTAATTTGTATCTTTAAATGTTAATGTTGTGACTATAGAATGGATTAACATTATCAATTACGTTGTTCACTTTCCGTTTCAAGAAGTGAAATATAAATTTGAATCGCGCGGTCAGAAAAATGGCGGCGGAGTCGCTTTTTTCACAACCAATCAGAGCCAACCTCAGAGTATTGTCCATACCTGTTCTCCATATACCTTGGGACATAGAATTCTTAAGCGTAGAAAGTTCGCATTAATTGCGTTTGATTTAATAGCCTAACGTTCAGTTAAAAAATGCGCAAATGGGGAAAATACATTGAAACAGAGGTCCTTGGACGGCAATTGGTCGCTCTACTAAAACAATCCATTGCCATTTTAAGCGTCCAAAGATAAAATGGTCTTCTGAGTCTTGAAATTAGTTTGAATTTCCTTAATCACTGACACAGAAAATTTCCGTTGCCTTAACAATATCTCTGTTTAGCACTTACCAAACCGTACATTCCGATAGCTGTAACCGGAATTCCGGTGATTTTAACCAGAAGTCAAGTTACAGTAAGTCATCAGTGACCTGAACTCTAGTGAGAGTTACCGGAATTTCCGGTTAGGTAAGTATTTAACAGACGTCTCGTTTCGGCAACAGGAATTTTTTCTCAGTGATGTATCTCGCATGAAATTTGCACATAAATGAGGCATGTGCAAGCGGAGAAAAAATTCTGACCAAAATGGATACCTAATAATGATTTTAAGCAGTCCCCGGAAAGAAATTATCATACGTCTGACCAGAACTTTTGGCGGCAAAGGCAAGCATTTTACAAGGCCACGAATCTAATTAAAATCGCAAGAATCTGTGTGTGCGGGATTACGAGCTCTTCTGGTGATTAGCACCGGTATGTAATTTTTCACCAGAATTTCTGGTACCTTCAAAATTAAATTCTGGCGATTTATTTATAATTAGAAATTATGTCCTAATAAAATTTTTGCCTTTGCCACTAGCATTTCTGGTCAGAGGTATAATGCTTTCTTTTAGGAGACTATATTTAATCATTTGGATTGCCGTATTGGTCTCATAATTTTTCTGATGTAAGTACTTACATGTAAAACTGAATTTTGGTATATTCTTGTGTGGAAGAAAATGAAAAAACTTTGTCAGCTGAAAACGAAGGTACCTTTGATTTTTCCCTTCAACAATACTTTCATTGCATTATACACACGTATAAATAACATCTTCAGAACTACAGGGTGTTGAAAAATTGTTCCTGAATATTTCAGGGGCGGATTTTACAGGTCAAAATAAGACTTTTTTTTTCGTATAAACATGGGTCCGAAATTGCAGTCTTTTCGAGCTACAGTGTTGCAAAGTTTCCGAAAAACAAATTGAAAAATTGTCATAACTCCCTCGTGAATTTTTCTTAATGCTCAGGTACTCTGGTGTAGTTTTAGGCGTTCTTGTAGATTTTGGCCGTGAAAATGCTGTCTGCAAAAATTTGAGGGGGGTTATGGGGGTTTTTCTTGATTTTTCTCACTTTTTTTGGCCAAATTATGTGAAAACATGCTTTCGAATTCATTGAACCCAAAAACGATTAGCATTACTCAAAAGTTCGTAAAAAAGTATGCATTTTTAGTCATTACATGTTTTTCCAAATCGTAAACCATTTCCGAGAAAATCGTCCCTGAAGTTGCAGAGGTCGGCCAATAATCGCCTTTTCTTTGATTCTGTCAATTCTTGGCTGACTTCTCCAACTGCAGGGACGATTTTCTCGGAAATGGTTTACGAATTGGAAAAACTTGTAATGACTGAAAATGCATACTTTTTTACGAACTTTTGAGTAATGCTAATCGTTTTTGGGTTCAATGAATTCGAAAGCATGTTTTCACATAATTTGGCGACAAAAAGTGAGAAAAATCAAGAAAAACCCCCATAACCCCCCTCAAATTTTTGCATACAGCATTTTCACGGTCAAAATCGGCAAGAACGCCTAAAACTACACCAGTGTACCTATTTACGAGCATTAAGAAAAATTCACGAGGGAGTTATGACAATTTTTCAATTTGTTTTTCGGAAACTTTGCAACACTGTAGCTCGAAAAGACTGCAATTTCGGACCCATGTTTATGCAAAAAAAAGTCTTATTTTGATCTGTAGAATCCGCCCCTGAAATATACGGGAACAGTTTTTCAACACCCTGTATATGCAATTTAGAAACAAAGCAGAAGCATCCTTGTTTTCAGCTCACCAAGTACCTATACACTGAAAAAAGTGGTAAAGTAAATTGTACCCTTATGGCTCCTCTTTTGTGCAGCAATTTGGATGGTTAATACTTACAGCGCGATGGCTAAATAATGCAAGACTACTGGTTATTCTTTTATTGTGATTGGATTATTATTTATAGTCATACGGTTAATATTCATAGTTATTTTTTAGCGATCTAAATGGCAACACAATACTCGAAGCATATAAACGTTACTCTTAATCCCGCGAACTTTCAGTGTAACTTTGTCTTCTTCATAAAAAACACACATTTCTGACCCATACATACGCCTCATTCTTTCGCTAATATTTTAAATTATCGCATCTTTTTTTCAAAAATTCGATACGCTTGGTAAGGGGGGGGGGGTGAGGAGGAGTTACGAACGTGAATGAAGCTTCACGCATTAGCATTACTGTTATAAATATCATAATGTATAAGTGGCGAGTGTAGGCGCGGGGGGGGGTGTCTCAGAAAGTAAGGGAGTTAAAAACTGACTATGTTTCTAAGCCGAGACTTTCGTAAAATATTTACACACGGATTCGGTTGGCTCTTTCACTCGGTGTTGCCAGATATACGAAAGTGGCTTTACGTGGCAATTTATGTTGCATTTGGTTCATTTAAACCCACTAAAAATATCGGGGATCGGATGATGACCATCGAATTTGAACTTTTGCAGGGGTTCAATGGACAAAATGCGACGTTGCCAGATAGTAGTACAATGTTAAGAAATCCATTTTCCCATAGGAATTCATGTAAAATGATACGGCTTTTTAACCTCAAATCTTGCAACATTGCTCTCATTTTCCAATCTCGCGGCGCGGCATCTTTTGCAGAAAATAAGCTCGCGGGTGACTCACTCGTTTTTTTCTCTTTGTCATCAGGGATTGATCGAAAAATGTATGGGGAGGGGCAGGTGAAGACATGGGGGTGGGGAGGCAAGAAAATAAAATCAGAAAGCTGAACAGAGTAGCTATCGTAATAAAAACTCCAGTCTATTTTATAAAAATGCGTTGTTCAACATAAAAACGGTGGCATAGCGCAGAGCTCAGAGGTGGAGCGTGATATTTACCGCTTGAAATAATCTTCTCCTTGTTATTCTTTGTTCGTGTCAGGCTCGCAGAGCACATTGGATCAAAGTGAACGGTTGAACGAAATTGCAAAATACACCTTTTCATATTTCATGGGAGGGATAACTGGAAAAATATTAAAATAAAATAAATAACCGTTTCTATCACTTAATGGGAGTTTCGTAAGTAAGTACATGGAGGATACTCACTTAGGAGCTTGCAAATATCCGCTTTGTAATGGTTCTGTTGCAAACTTTTGCTAAAGATGATTTAAGGGTCGATTTAGATACAACAACCTGAACAAATAATGATGGTAACGCTAAAAACTTATGAAATCCACAACTAAACCTATAAAATGCTTTCAAATGCGAGATCGTAATGGTGAAGTCGAGCGCTATAATTTTTCGAGATTCTTATCTTAATTTCGTCACTCTTTCTAAAATGAAAAAGAAAATTTCATAGAGTAATATTACTAGCCACCAAAGAAGTAGTGATTAACAGCTGATTAATGGGTACTCGGGTACTGTGACACAGGTACCAATTAAAGGAAATTCGTTTCTTATTGGCCTCTTCTTGATGGAGTGACAATATTATTAGATGGGAGCCTCCCATCATTAGTTCTACCACCAAGACGATCGTGCCATTAAAATTGTATTATGAGTTTAGGAGTGGATTTCGTAAGTGTTTAGAGCTACCATTGTCATTTCTGGAGATTTTTGCTTCTGAATCGACCCTTAATGCCTGTAAAAAAAAAAAAAAAATCAGTTTTAGCCAAGGATATTGAAATTTTATTTAGCGGATGCGATAACAAGGGTCGGCAAAATTTGTGAGCAAGAAAATTGTGTTTTTTTGACGGGTGGGGTGGAATGGGACGTGGGTCAACCATTCTTTTAATTATAATGTGACATCCGTAGCGAGCTTTGTCGAAACTTTAAGTTCCATGAAATCTTTAGGTCCGTTTCAAAAGTGCATACATGGTCCTCAATCTATTGGAAGTTTTCCAACGTTAGCTCATATTACAAGAAAAAATGAATGAAAATGAATCTGAGTCTTGCCTGTACATTCAAGGACGCTTTAAAGTCAAACGGTCAAAGTCGTAAGCCAGTTTCGTTATGATTTTGT
>VMOF01000024.1:23801013-23824619 GCA_011764245.1 Trialeurodes vaporariorum | reverse complement strand
TTTCTCAACTCCGCTTCATCGTCTTGCCTCCCCAACATGATACAAATTCTATGAAAGGTACTTGCTCTCTGTTTAATCGCCGAAAGGCACTGATATCAGAGAGCCAAGTTCACTTTCTTCCTTTCTCCATCACTCTCTAACAATAAGGCAGAGAAAGTCAGCCTCTCACTCTGCAATAATGTCCTTGCTCGTTAGGTAGACGGTACTACCGTTATGCCCCTGAAATTGCGTCTTCCGGAAAATGAAGGCGCTTCAAAACTATGACGTGAAACTCCCTGCGAGTATGGAGACACTTTCGTCTGAATAGCTCCATACAACCGAAAGACCCTGGTCGCTCTGATTCAACTTGCAAATCCTCTGATATCAGAACGACCAAGTCTAAGTTTCCTCATTGATGCACCTCCATATTAATACAATAATCAATGACAACCACAGGGGGCAAGCCGACGCCGCGTTGCGGCGCGGCGAGTGGGCTATTTTTCTAAAGAAAGGAAGAAAAAAGAAAGAATGAAAGGAAAAAAAGAAATAGATAGAAGGAAATAAGAAAATGGATTGCAGAAATTAGAAAAAAAAAACAAAGAAAAAAAATTAAATGAAAATTAGAAAAAAAACTTGGCGTTGATCGGCAATAGTGAATATAGTGTTAGTAAACTCTAAGTAGCCAGGTCAAACGCCAAGTTTTTTTTCTAATTTTCATTTAATTTTTTTTCTTTGTTTTTTTTTTTCTAATTTCTGCAATCCATTTTCTTATTTTCCTTCTATCTATTTCTTTTTTTCCTTTCATTCTTTCTTTTTTCTTCCTTTCTTTAGAAAAATAGCCCACTCGCCGCGCCGCAACGCGGCGTCGGCTTGCCCCCTGTGGTTGTCATTGATTATTGTATTAATATGGAGGTGCATCAATGAGGAAACTTAGACTTGGTCGTTCTGATATCAGAGGATTTGCAAGTTGAATCAGAGCGACCAGGGTCTTTCGGTTGTATGGAGCTATTCAGACGAAAGTGTCTCCATACTCGCAGGGAGTTTCACGTCATAGTTTTGAAGCGCCTTCATTTTCCGGAAGACGCAATTTCAGGGGCATAACGGTAGTACCGTCTACCTAACGAGCAAGGACATTATTGCAGAGTGAGAGGCTGACTTTCTCTGCCTTATTGTTAGAGAGTGATGGAGAAAGGAAGAAAGTGAACTTGGCTCTCTGATATCAGTGCCTTTCGGCGATTAAACAGAGAGCAAGTACCTTTCATAGAATTTGTATCATGTTGGGGGAGGCAAGACGATGAAGCGGAGTTGAGAAAAGTTTTTTACTTGGCCGCACCTTTTACTTGAAGCTTTTGGCTGAAAGTTTTGGTGAAATATAACGTTTAATGCAATATTTTGATCTACTTAAATGTCATTTTCTACTCGCTAAATCTGGCAACGCTTCAATCGCACTAGTACCGCGCCACTTGTTCGGTTTCAGCATGATTTACACAAGTAAGAGTAAAAAGTTTCGCGTGAATTTCGTAAATAAACCGACAAAGCGACCGCGGACCGAGAGGCAAATTCTTGTGCTTATGCTTCTTAAGGGGTGGGGGGGGGGGGAGAAAGTGACTTCGACGTAAAGCCATGATCACGAAGACTTTGTGCAAGATGTAAATAAAATGTTCAAGTTTTGTTGGTCAAATCAATGAACCAGCTACGGAATGGCCGGAGGAGGTACTCAATCTGTACGCATTGCATTGCTGCTCTCTCAGGTTTGATAATTTTTCTTCGCTGCGACTGCTTTTAGAGCTCTTGAGACGTTTGTAGATCAAAGAGATCGGCTATGCAAGTGCATATTCTCTTCTTTAAAAAATGAAAAATGACTGGCGTTGAGTGATAAAACAAAATTTTCTTTTAAATTTAAATGTATAAATAGAAACTGACCGTAGAACGTTTTAAAGCAGGGATTTAAACCGAACCAAAACAAACCGCGAACCCTAAACCGTTCCGAACCAGCAAATTTCTGAACCGCAAATCGCGGAAAATGCCTCGAACCATACCCTAAATCGAACCAAACGGCCCGAGCTGGGTTTGAATCGGTTCGACAGTTTCTCAAAAGCTGCTTAAATTACAGTGACCAAAAACTCTAAATAACGCTGTTTTTCATAAATCGAGGCATTCATTGATATTCGAACAGCTGCATGAAAAAGTATTTCAGAGTCAACGATGTTCTGCTCTTGAGATCAACAAAGTCAGCAAGAAGAGCAGCTAAAAGGTAAAAAAAAAAACCGAGTAAAGATGGGTATTGTATATATTGTAAATAGAAAAAATTTTTTTAAAAACACTTAAATTCATTTAAAATTTTTCCGTTTTAAGTTGAAGTTGACCTTATCACCCCCGCGAGTGGGTTTTTATTCGCAAATGCCGATTCGCGAATCGGGCCGAATAGATCGAAAAGGTTGTGGGTTTTGAGGCCATCTTTGAAAGAGAATCCGATTTTAAATCGCTCAAATTCATGCAGGTTCAACTTGCAGAAACTATAAATATTAAAGTGACGAATTTTCACTATTTCCAGTAATCGTAGCCGCACTTCAGTAATCATACGATCGCTTTGATTCAAATCATATAGCGCAAATCCCAAACTTTTCCTTTTATACATGCGACTTTTTAAAATGTAAACGTTTGCGATCGATGCACGCTAATATGAATATCAATTGAACCGTGAGATCAGAGATTACGAAAGACTTAGTTATGAATACGAGCAATTGATTAAAATTTAATTATTTTTTACGCACCTTTAAAATTGCGGGTGCGCTGTTTGCATTGACGGATTTGAATAAGGCACTTAAAACTTCAAAAGGGAAAATTTTTAAAGGCCCTACATACTGTGGTCTTTGATTTTTTTTTTTCGTTTTTGTTTATTTGGAGGGCGGAGGTGGGGTGCGGATAAAACATTAATTAAAATTTCATGCTCCATGTATACTGTCTGCTGTATAGTGAATGTGTGCAAAAGACCCATTAGTTTGCATATCGAATGAGTAACCTTCATGATAGTAAATTGTCGATTTTTTATACAGAACATATAGCAATAAATTGAATAGCGGTCCGTGGATGGCGCAGTGTTGCCAGTGTTGCCATATCGAGGGAAAAAAAGCCGTATCGTCACCATTTAAATCAATGTAAAACGTACTGCTTTTTCACCCTAAACGGGCAACACTACCTGCGGCTTTTCTATGTGTTCTTATGGGAAAAGCTGCAAGATCTGGCAACACTGATATGGCGCACAATGGTCTACGACCAAAAAAAAAAGCGGCAACACTTACCTAGGGGAAAAAAAAGTAAAAAAGTTTAAATTTAAAACTTTCCAGTGACACTTCTAGGTTTTCATTACTTTTTCAGTGTACTCTGCGTTTAAAAACGGCATTAAAAGTTTATAAATAATGGATAAACTTCCTTATTTTGGCAATTTTTTACGATCTCAGACCATGGTTGTGGGCTTATTTATTAGTTGTGCTTACCCATAAATTAGGTCTCCAACCAATAAATTGGCAGTCAGTACAAATAAATTAGTCCCGGGGTCCCAAACTCAAAGTGGTTCGGTACCCCCAAATTTTTACAAAGGGTGTCCCAAAAGTAAGTGTACTGATGCTGTCATTTCAAAACTATTCTACCTAGAGACTTGATCTTGGTTTTTTTATAGATCAAATTATTTTCTATCGATTAAAACCAAGATCATTCTTTTCATTAAAAACTAAAAAAGTTATGACGTTTTTGTGACGGGTGAACGCGCGCCGCCTATGGGTTTTTTGAAAAAAATAATTTCTTACCAATTATAAGTCTTCTTCTCCGCTTTCCCCCGACTTCACCTGAATTTCCGGTTGCTTTTCAAAGTATTTTCCGCCACTTTCCAGACATTTGTGCATTATTTCCTCCCATTTTCTATGAAAAGTTTTTTCGCATTCTTCTTGGGGAGTTTTTTTTTTTCAGGGGTTTTAACGCTAACTGCTGTTTTGATTTCAGCTTTAGTCTCAAATCTTCGTCCACAAATACCCCTTTTTCAATGTTGGAAACCCAGAAGTCGCATGGTGCGAGATCTGGACTGTACGGAGGATGTCTCAACAGTTTAATACCCTCCTTCTCTAAAAATTCACGGGTAAAATTTGATTTATGCAGCCGCGCATTGTCCTGATGCAAAATCCATGAATTCTTTAAGTGAGACCTTTTTTGCGTAAGGTGCTTTCGCAATTCAGCCAAGAAAAACCAGTAGTATTCACTGTTAATGGTCATTTTGTCTGCTACATAATATGATAAATCGTGCCTGACTATATCAAAAAAAGCAATTAGCAACACTTTACAAGCAGATTTTCTTCAAAGTTCATTGGAAATGTTAAGAGGTGAGAAGAAAACAATCCAAAATTATTTCAAAAACCTATAGGCGGCGTGCGTTCCCCCATCACAAAAACCGTCATAACTTTTTAATTTTAATGAAATGAACTGATCTTGGTTTTAATCGATAGAAATTGATTTGATCTTTAAAAAAGACCAAGATCAAGTCTCTAGGTAGAATACTTTTGAAATGACAGCATCAGTACACTTATTTGGGGGGACCCCCCTTGTATTATAATAATTGCACTACCCCAATATAATTGGTCCCAGTTTAAATGGGTCTGTTGAAAACTTTTGCACAACGATAAAGAGTGTTTCATCATGTGTAAAATCGCCCGAAAAGTCAATTTGGTGGCATCAGAATGTCATGAAATGCGATAATAAACTCAAAGGAGACATTTAATAAAATCCAAGATGGCGGTAAAAATCGAGCAATCTGTATGCATGCCCCTTTAAAACACCCAAAGGATTGCCAATGTCGACAACCTCACAGCTTCAGAGGTTATGTGTTTATTTACTTTGTGATTGGGTGTGATGGATGTTGTGAGGTTATCTATCCTTGGATGTTCGTGGTGCATGCATACGGGTTTACTCGTATTTTACGGCCTTTGGATTTCTTAAACGTCTCTTGGAGTTTTTATGCTTTTCATGACTTTCTGATGCACCTAGACTTTTCCGCAATTTACTGAGTTTAAACCCTCAAAGCGCTGTAGCAAAAGTTTGCAATAGACCATATTGGTTAGAGTACCTACCTTGTTTTTTGGAAAATATGGCCAATTAATTTGATTGCACTAATGTCACTAATAATTATAGTAGGGCGAACCAAGTATTTTTTTTCAGTGTAAATAAACGATATTCGATTTTTTTTACGAGCCGTCTCTAAATCAGCCCATGCAAATTGCAGCACATGAAGTTTTTTATTTTTCATTTTTTAAAAAAAAAAGGGGGAAAAAAACTTTTTTTCAATTTAGATAAATTAGGGGACTGAATAAAAAATGGTGCATCTTAAAAAGGAAGAAAAAAGTGTTTAGTGTTAATTCATTTTTACCCTCATTTAAACTATAAGGCTCTTGAGCTCCAAAAAGAGCGAGCGCGGACGAAAGCATTTTTGCAAATCTACCTTGGAAATTTTTCGTCTGAATGTGAAGTTGGGGCAACGTATGTTTTTTCAGTTGTAACCCCCCCCCCCACCTTTCTTTATGCGCATCAAAAACAGTATTTTAATTTAACTGACACACTGTTTAATGGATTATTAATCTTCCCCCCTTTTTTCAGCTAATTTCTTTCTTCTCACTTTTCTCTGGGTAGCCTTTGAAAGCACTCTCAGTTCAATCCCATGTTAACATCATGCAAAAATACAATCCTCTGGTGATTATGAAGAATCGTATCATAATGGAACTCTTGAAAACTTTTGCTGTGAGCAAATAAAAGGCTAGCATGTTGTAGACACCAGAAAAAATCAAAAAAATCACATTTGAAAAAGTCTAAAATTCATAATAAACTGACAAAAGTGCTTTAATGGAAAGATCGTAATTCGTAATGGCGGTTCAACGCAGGTATACATGGGAGATTCCTGTCTAATTTGCCACTTTCTCTATGGAAGCACAGAATGTCTCTCAATTTAAATACGAATCTCCCATGATACTTGCATCTCTCCGCCATTCAGCCCAATTTGAGAGTGAGTTTCGTGATTTTTAGAGTACTCATCGTCATTTTTACAGGTTTTTGTGCAAGGCTCAACTCTTCAATCCCCTATAGCAAAAGTTTGAAAGAGCCCCACTGTATCGAATCGCTATTGAATGTTTTATGGGTGTTTCCATCACGAAGGTTCCATTTCGATAGAAACCCTTTAATCTTTAATGTGAGCACGACGTGAATTTTCGCAGAGATTGGACGGTTTCTATCGGAAGGGAAACCCTATCGGCAGAATGACCCCTCCCATTAGAATAACACGTACTTAATCGTTGACTCGATGGCATTACGATAACATCGTAATAATTAGTCTGCAGGGTATTCTTTTGTGTATATTGAATGACTTTTTCCAATTCACTGTGATTCCAGTGCTCCCAAAATTTGGGAAAGGGAAATTTTAAAAATTTTTTACATTGATTTAAAAGGGGGGGAAAAAAACGCGTAGAATTATACGCAAAACGGCATTGGATGATTCCACCACAGTTGACTAAAAGATTACACAGTTAGTTTCATAGTATAGCCATAATGCACGAAAATACTCGCATCCATCGGTAATATTTTCGCAATCGGTGCGGTGGAATCACCGTTAAATTACCAAAATATCAGCTTTTTTTGGAAAGCCATTGACAGAGGAGACCCCACCGGATGAGTAAAGATAGCCGAGCAGAGTATTCCCGTGCGAAGCACTCGTGCTCTGATCTGAACTGAGTAATCTGATATGATTAAGCAGTGAAATCAACGGTGTATTGATTCGGCAGCTTTGCAAAAATAAGGGAGGAAAAGAGATAAACGCTTGTAATTTTGTTATAATTTTTGGCGGAACTCCAATCTATTGCAAGCCGCAGATGCTTGAGGGCAGTCTCAAACCGCAATATGTGATGAAGCTCGCAGCCGTGAAAGAAGAGCCAAGGTTAACCCCCCCCCCCCCCAAACCCCCAATATCGAAAAATATACTTGCAAAATATTAAGGGGAGCGAGTCATCTTCCCTGTCATAGCTTCCATTGTAAAATACATATAACGATGTTCATAGGTACACTTTTTTCAGAGACCAATGAAGCTAATTCAAAAACTTTGGGGGGGGGGGGTATTTAGACGCGCTAGCCCCCCCCCCCCCCAAAATTCTGGAAAGTATAATACTTGTCTGAAGTTTTCAAATTTTGTCAAAACCAAGAAATAAAAAGATAATTGATACAAAAAAGATTTTAATAGAAATATTTGTAACTAAATCATCCACCCGAATCATCAAGTCAAAAGTAAACTTATAATCAATAGAACGAAATCATTTGAATATATTTCTTTTTAAATTCATAGGATTTTTTATTTTTCTAAACAAACCGGTTCTCGTCTAAATGTTCTTATGAAATAGACGAATCTAACCAAATTAAATACTTGACCTATAGTAAGTGAATGTATTAGATAAGTGACCAGATAAGTAAGAAAAATAAGAGTCTTACCTTCCAGTGGAAGCGATTTCCCCCTTTTGACAGCCAGCAAGAACTGCTTTTCGTCCAAGGTCAGCTGCTCCATCTCTTGATGTGGCGCACCACATTTCCCCCTCGGTCATTCCGTGGATGCTGTGTTTCTGCAATAAACACCAAGAACATGAGACTCATCTCCACAACAATATTTTCATGACGCATTATATTATTATACCATTTTTTTCTGCTATCATTCTCTTCAATTCAATGGTCTAACCATTGGAAATCTGAGAAACAAAATGTTACTTATTACTTTTTGACCGACTCACGTACTTTTCCGTTGAACCGCAGATCATCAAGACTGTCAATAAGCGCGGCATTATAGGTGGAGTAGTGTAACACTTTGCCGTTTTTATCAACGATTTTTAACTATGCAAGGGTGCATGCCACCATGTAATAAGTCCTATCTCAATGTGAGGCAACCATGGACGGTTTTATTTGCCTCTAATTTTTTTACCTTCAGTAAAAAAATTGCAAGTAACCAAACGGAAACTGGTTGTAATTAGTTTTAAACAAAAGTTCAGGTGCTCATGGCTTGAGTGGATATTTGGACACAGAGCCAAGGTATACATATGGAGAACAGGTATGGACAACACTCGACTCAAGGGGCGCGGCCAATTGAGGAAAAGCGACTTCGCCGCCATCTTGTCTCTTATTTACACCGTGTATCTTGCATTGTTGTTTGTGGTTAGGTTTAAAGGGGAAGTTTATCTAAAGCAATAATTTATTTATTTTAACAATGAAATGTAGTTTTTATTTTAAATTTTAATGTCTGTGACTATAGAATGGATTAACATCATCAATTACGTTGTTCACTTTCCTTTTCAAGATGTGAAATCTAAATTTGAATCGCGCGGTCAGAAAAATGGCGGCGGAGTCGCTTTTTTCACAACCAATCAGAGCCATCCTCAGAGTGTTGTCCATACCTGTTCTCCATATACCTTGACACAGAGCCATAATACAACGATTTAGGCGAAACAATATTGCATATGTTTTCATCATACGTCGGAGTCTTTATTGTGTGAAGTCTTCCAAAAGAAATAGTACATCGATCTCATCTGCGTCTAGATAGCCACTACTCTGTAACTTTCGCTTCTTCATTTCAAACCAATTTCAAATTAATGAGTCCAAACCAGACTTGGGCACGAAAATAAGATTTTCGGGCAACTAAAAATTAATTGACAAATAAATCGTCGAATATTAGTTTAAATAACCGGCAACTGAAAAAATTTGTTCAGTTTTCTCGCCGAACTAATTCGGGCCGGCCGACCGACTAATTTGCGATGAAAAAATAAATTGTTAGTTCCAAGGGTTAGTCGCAACTAATTTTTCTCAATTAGTTGCGTTTCCCAATTATTTTCGACTGCGGATGGAACTAAAGTAAAAATTTGTTTCAATTCCAAATAATCAATTCTTAGTTTCAACTTAAACTAAAATTTTCCCCCACTTGTACATTTTCTGATCAGCGTGATTATGCTTGGAATGCTTTGGGTTCATTGTTGTTGTTTGAGTTGATATTTTGCGTCTTTGTTGTTTCGGGTTTTTTCTCAACGCTCGATGCTTCAGTTGACGAACGCGCCGTGCGTTACTTCCCCTCGCCCACCACAACGTGCTCCGTCTTTGTTTTTCGGCACTCCTCTGTCTTCTGTCTTCTTTTTCTTTCCCTTATCTTTTATTACCCATCGCTTACGGACCTCCACCGGCCGGCCAATTTCCTACTCAATTATTCACCCATTTGACTGCCCATCTTTGCCCGCTGCAATTTTCGTATGGTTACTCTCAAAATCACACTCACACATCCTCGCCTCTTGATTTATTCCCTCGATCTTCCTACCATGAATTACCCCTTTTTTCTCGGTTCTTCCCTCGACGAGATTACTACTATTTATTTTTTATTCATTATTTTTTTTTTTTTTTTCTGACCACGTACCGCTTAAAAAGGCAAGTCTACGACAAGGCTCTTTTAAAACCCAAAAATTTTCATTTGCAAATATCTCGAGATGTACTCAATGATTTCAATAAACTTTTTTTTGATTTTTCTTCACTCGTTTGTCTGTAATTTGGAATTACAAAATAAGTAAAAATTTTTACGTATCAAATTGATGTAATTATTCATCACAATGCACGGTGTTTCGCAACAGCCCCCCCCCCCCTTTGACTTTTGAACCGTTGCAGATAAAACAAAAAGAAAAGAAAAAAAAAAAAAAAAAAAACAAAAAAAAAACAGAGAGCTCAGTGTGAATCTAGAAATAAACCGAGTGATTTTTTTATTTTTTTTTTTTTTCCTAATTGAGATAAAGAGTTGCGGTTCGGACCATCATTTTGGACGAAATTTTTTTTTCATGGGGTCCGAATTCCCCCAGCCTTCCTATGGGGGGAAACCCCAGAGGGAGGGGGGGGGGGTAAATAAAAAGCAACCCCTATCTTGTGAAACATTTTTTGAAAGGATGTAAAAATTTTTAAAAATTTAGGCACAACCGGAAGTTTATATCGTTTTTTTTTTTTTATGCAATGAATTTCAAAGTTCGATTTGGACCCCTTTTGAAAAAAATCATTACTCCTATTTAAAGAGTCGGAATTGAATAATATCAGGGTCCAAAATACTCTAAAAAGGAAATACAAACAGATAATGAAATGGTTTTGACATAATTTTGTCCAAAATCGATTTTAGAGCCCCCCCTCAATTTTTAAAAAAAATGCTCCTGAAAGGGGCTATCTCTAAAATTCCCTTATGCGACCCTTATTGAATGATACATCGATCGAAAGGGCATAAAAATTGAGCTCTTCGGCACAATCTGGAGATCGGTATCGTTTTTCGTATTCGAGATAGCGAATATTAAAAGTTCAATTTTCACCTATCTCGAATAAGAAAAACTGTATTGATCTCCGGTTGCGCAAAAATGCTCAATTTGTATGCCCCTTTCCCATCGATGTATCATTCAATAGGGGTCTCGCAACGGAATTTTTTTGACAGCCCCTTGCAGGGGCAAATTTTTAAAAATTATAGGATGCTCTAAATTCGATTTTGGACTAAATTAAGTCAATACCATTTTGTTATCTGAAAAGCATTTGTTTTGCATGAGTATTTTTGGGAAAACTTCGTTTTTTTAATGTCAACTCTTTGAAAAGGAGTAATAGTTTGAGTCCAAAGCAAACTTTGAAATTCGACGTATCAAATAAAAAAAAACCGACATAAACTTCCGGTTTGCACGAAAAGTCTTAAAATTGTACGTCCGTTCAAGCAATGTTTCCCCAAAATAGAGGTTGTTATTTGAAATTTTTTAGATAGCCTCCACGGGAGCCCCCTAGGGAGGCTGGGGGGAAATTTTACTTAAAAAAAAGAAAATTCGTCCAAAATTATGAAGAATGGTCTAAACCGCAACTCTTCATCTCAATTAGCAAAGAAAATAAAACCCGAGGGGGGGGGGAAGAGATAAAAAAAAAAACCCCCGTATTACGGAGGCTAGAGATAGTTTTAGAAGTGTAGGCGCACCTTTTGACCGATAATCTTCGGATTTTATCAATATTATTTCTCATATTACGAAATGAAAGTTAATGAAAATTAATTTTAGCTTTGGATTTTCATTGAGGAACGCATATTAAACAAAGGTTCAAAGTTTGGGTGCAAGTTTTTTTCTGATTTGAAGGAATGAAAGTTGAAAATTCGCCAAAGATTAGGTCTAGGTGCGCCTACACTTCTGAAACGAGCTCTAAAGCCCTTTTAAAGGGGAAAGGGCTAACATCTACTTTTTTAATGAAAGCCCAACACTAGCTTTTCCAAAAATCCCTCAAAGACTACGTCAAATTTTTATTCAAATGGGGGGGGGGGGGACGGGCGTTAGCCACAACTTAAGATTTTTGAGTGCCCCTTTTCTCGTGAAACATCGTTACTAAAGGGAACAAAAAAAAGAGCAATTCATCGCAAATTTCAGATCGAAATCGTTTTTTTTTTTTTTTTTTTTTTTTTTTTTTTTTTTATTATTTTTATTATTATTATTTTATATTTTTTTCGAGATCCGAAGGTTATAACGTTCTATATCGGGCTATTCTGTAAAAATTAAAACTATTATTTAGAAAGTCAGACTGGGGCTCTTTGCAAACTTTTGCTACAAGGAATTGAAGAGTTGATTCTTGCATAAAAGCCTGTACTAATGACGATGAGTACACTGAAACATCACGAAACTCACTCTCAGAATCGCCCATAATGGCGGCTCAACGCAGGTATAGTGGGAGATTACTATCTAATTTGAGACATACATCTATGTTTTTGTGGAGAAAGTGACAAACTAGACAGGAATCTTCCAAGATAAGTACCTGCTTTGAAGCGCCGTTACGATCTTGCCGTTCGAGCAGTTTTGTGAGTTTATTGTTGACTTGTAGACTTTCTTAGCGTGATTTTCGTGACTTTCACTGGTTTTTACATCAGATTGGATTATTCATTTCCTTACGGCAAAAGTTTGCAAGAGCCCCATTAAAAAAAAAAAAAAAAAACAAGCAGGGAAAATTCCAACACGCAGGTGTTGGAAAAGCGTGCCACTAAAGTCTGAACAGCTTTAATGCTTTTGCTAGCAATGATAATAATTAGACAGCATTCAACATGGAGCTGATCTCGAGAAAATTGAGTCCAAAGTTGAAGAGCTAGCATTTAAACAAAAAACTTGGAATTACTTACGTTTTGATTTCATTCAACTACCGTGTTGTGTTTTTGCATTTCAACACCGGAAAAGTGGAATTTACTATGTAGGAAAGGTTCTTAATTTTTAGCGTTTAAAGTGACTTGGTTCCTTTCTTCTTTTTTTTTTGGCATAATCACGAAAAACGAAACTCTAAGAGAAACCAAACGGCAGAGTTGGTTTACACTGTTGATTATTTTAAAATCCGTTAATCCGGACTTAAGTCCGTTCCCAATTCTATAAAAGGAACCAGTGGCGGCTCGTGCAATGTGGCAACAGTGGAATCCCTCCATTTAAACCTATGTAAAACAATCGATCTTCAGGAGGTGCAATGCACCCCAAGATATCGATACTTTTGCATAGGTTTAAATGGTAAAAAAGCATGGTTGCCAAATCGCACGAGCCGCCACTGAAAGGAACCAAGTCGGAGTTGGTTCCTTACGTGACTCGGATTAAGGTTTAACCTAATCAGCCAAAGGAACCAAGTTCTCATTTTATTTCATCATATGGACAATGACATCAATGAGGCTCACCAGCTCACTTTTACCTGGAATTTTGACGGGAAATAGTTGTTATTACAGAAGAAGCACTTGTTGCTTCGAGATTCAGTATTGCTAGCTCTATCAATCAATAACTCAATTTTATCAAAAATGTCACTCGGTTCTTTTGTGACAAGTGCTGTCCAATTGAGCTTGTTTGGTGAGAAATTATGAAAAAATAAATTTAGATCAGATGTATCTGTAAGGAGATGAGTCAAAGGCGTTGTTTTTTTGTGTTTGTTTTTTGTTTTTTGTTTTCAAAACTTTGGAGGGCTCTAGCTCAGAAGAGAAACAATTGCAAGCACATACTCATGTAGGAAAATAAAGTCTTATATATATGTATGTTGACCCCAAAAATACACTCCATAAGTTTGGCACTCAAGTTTTGAAACACCCTGTTCTTGATATTTTGCTTCCCCCCCCCCCCGCCCCCTTCACAAAAGACAACATCTTGACCATGCACATTTTTAAAATCACAGTTTGACTGTAGAGATATTTTCTCTCCCCCCCCCCCTTAACGAAAAAGGGGAGAATGGGTCACCTATCTCTGATGTTCGTCTTGCGCGTGCACAGATTGTTCGGCTTTACGACTGCAATTTTGGCTTTCTTTATAATGCGTTTTTTGGGTTTATTAGTGGATTTTATGACTATTTGATGCCGCCAATGTAATTTTTCAGACAATTTTACATCAGAATCAAAACTCTATAGCACTGTAACAAAAGTTTGCAACAAACCCATTGAAAGCTGAAAAGAGAAAAATTTTTTGATAAGGCTCGATCTTTTTTACCCACATAAACTATAGACAATAGATATTTCTAAATCCCTCCACCTTTTAAACGGCTTGTTCAGGGATCAAACATGAGGTGGCGTTCTTTTGAAGTCAAAAAGTGTCATATTCGGAAAAGCCGTGATTCTAAATAATAAACAGTTTTTTTTATCTTTTTTCCGTTTTAGGTGCTGTCAGCACTTGTTGCGATTGTCACGATGTAGATACGTAATATGCATAAATGGAACACTTGCGAATTCATGAAACAATAATCCTTTAATATACAGAACTAACCATTTCAAGTGCCCTTTTCACATCAAGCATTCTAGGGGTATAGATTAGTAGGTGTGGAGGTTTAAGAGGTTTGTGGATTTTAATTCCCCCTCTCCCCATTTATTTTCTTGAAAAGTATCGAAAGTTTACAGTTAAAACTATGCCATTATTCACTATAACGCATTGTCATATTATTTCTTTTTTCTTCTGTTGCCGTCGGTCGATATCATTTTTCGTGTTGGAAAAGCAAAGTTCCATATGGACCTATAGTTTCCAAAATTTGAAGAAGCTTCCAGTGAAAAATTTTGTACACGCAACGAACTTTTTAGGATAGGTAAATAAGTTATTCCAGAGTCAATTCCATAGCCGCAGCGAGGAAGCTGTCCAGGGGTGGAAGACACGTGACAGCCCCTCTCACTTTTTAGAGCAATTAATGCGAATTTTACCCCTCTGGCTCCCTGTGTTCTGGATTTTAAACACCTATTTTTCAACAAAACGCCAAAAATGTCCTCAAAAATCCCTTGATTCCATCGACGCTCATTAAGGGGCTTTCAATTTGCCGATCCCCCAGAATTTCAAATGTTTCCGATGCAAAGACCTGTTTAGTGTGACGTCATGAAAAAAATTGGTTCCAAACAAAGGCTCCGTCTCACTCGCTCTCGTGGGTTTTCCCATACGAAACACAGTCCAAATTTTCAAATACAAGTGCTAGTAAACAACACGTTCTTTACACGTTGTGTTTATCACACCATTGGGTTCCACGTCCCTTATAAAAATTTCCGATTGTTTCAAAAAATTTTCCGATTGGATATATATTCCCGCGCTTTATTTCCCATAGAAATAATCGAAATTCCATAGAGACAATCAGAATTCGTGTAGATTCAAGCGCGCTGACTACAGCAACGATAGGTCTCATGATTGAAATAAGGCGAAATCATCTATGGTTCTATTCTTACAGTTTTAACAGCCACTTTTTTCTCAGTGATAAAATATGAGCCCGCTATCACAAACTTTTTGAAACATCGCGCATCGATGCACAATCACAGTTATAAGTTTCTTAAGAGCACAAAATTCTAGAATATAGGCTCATCAGCACCATCACGGCATGTGTTATACCTCGAACAATAGCTTCGATACGGAGAGAAGTTAGAATGATTGAGTGTCATGCCGGTGATACTACCATAAGAGACCGTGAGCAAGACAAGGACAAAACGTAGAACGTCTTTCGGTATAACTGTGATTGTAAATTCGCTTGTGATCTTTTAGGAATTATGTTACAGTGAAAAGATACTTTAAGGCAAGTGGAATCTAATGGTGCAATAAAATTTGAGAAAACTGTTGGTTAACTAGCATGAATTTGCGTTCGAAAATTTGGATCTGGTAAATCCACGAGAGTGAGCGAGATAGAGCATTTGTTTGGAACTAATTCTGATCGTGACGTCATCACTAAACAGGTCTACATAGGTAGCGTTCTAGAATTCAACCATTTACTGCATCCGTGCAAAAAAGATTACATTACCCTGTGATACTGTATATCTATGTACATTGGAAAGTGCTGCTATTCATAATCTTTTCTGCATCGAGACAATAAAGGGATGAATTCTAGAACGGTACTTTAAGGATATGAATGAGCCTCTCTCTTTTCTATACCCCTCCCTCTCTTCATCAATACCTCGTCGCTTCTTATCGATGTACCCTCGTCAAACAGATGTTGACACATTTACGACCGCTTAATGCACCGTGAAGAAATCTTGAGACCGGTGGAGCCCAAAGGCGAGGGGCAAAGAGGGTTCCTGCGGGAGATGTTTCCACCCCCCTCCTGCCTTTGAATTTTGACTCATAGGTTGGCACAAATGACTTAGGTTGCTGGACCTGTATGGAATTCTCGTTTGAAGGAATTCGACTTTGACGCTTAATAACTTATTGAAATTAACAGGAATACCAAAACTTTTACAATTTTAAGAAAATAGACGCCGAGACCTCCTGGATTGCAGCAATAAATTAACGATTAATGAAACCAGTTTTAAGAAAACACGTTTTTAATTTTTCAAACCTTTCCCGCCAAGGTTTTGCCATACGCAAGGCATTGGACTTATATATTAGATATGAAAATGAAAACAAGAAGCGCACCGTATATATACGGCACGCTTAAAAAAAAAAAAAAAAAAAAAAAAAAAAAAATCAGGAGGTAACGTCTAAAAACCGAATACTGATAAGTTACTTACAGAGAAAAAAAATTAAGTTTTGATGTCGTAAACATTTGGTTTTAATGCCTATTTTTAAAATGTTTGCCTCACACGCGAAAGCTACCTCAAAAACTGCGATGGACGACGACCATCGAATGATAGATGCAAAGGAAATGTTCGGGAGCCCTAAAATCAAAGGTTGATTAATTCAGTGGCAATCCCGCATTTTTTTCTGAAAAAGTACTTGCTTTTTACTGTATTTTAAATGTTTTGCTTTGAAAATGCTGACTTTTTAAATAGGAGTAATAATTTTTTTGAAAATGGGTCAAAAGCGAACATTTGACCGTTTGATATACCTACATCGGAAACGAAAAACGATAATGACCTCCGAATTGCACAGAACTGGTTAGAATTTCATGCTCTTCCGAATGATGTATCAAAAGATAGGGGCTGCTGATTGAAATTATTGCGATGTTCTCCACTGGGAGGGGGAATGGCCCGGACTCCCACTCCCTCTTTAAAAAAATAAAACTTTTAGATGAGCTTCTAAAACATATTAAGGAATGTTATTCATTATTTTCATTATTTTCCTTTCCTTTTCCTTTATTCTTCCTGTTCATCCTAAACATGTTACCCGTTAAAATTGCGATTCAACTCTTACGAAGTAAGTTAAAGTAAAGCTACCTATAAAGGTAATAGCCCCCCTCCATCACCATCAGGAGGGCTCTTCTACATCAGTATATTAAGTGCGGCTTTTGACCTATCACTTTTGTCAGCAGAGTGAGCCTTGAGAATCAATCAGGCAACGTTGTATTTGGTCCATTTAATAACACATTGAAAAAAATCGAATTCAATTGCGACCACTGTTAATCTTTTACTCGCCTGCAATTTTATTTAGCAGGACGAAAAGAAACGTTGCCGGATTACACACAACGTCGCGCCGCTTTGGGGGGGGGGACTTCAGACGACGCGTCTGATTAATTATTGGCTCAATGCAATTTGGGCTTATGAAACGTTTATTAAGTGGTAATGAAGAAGAATAAATTCCATGGAAAGACAGACAGTACATCCATGTTTAAAAAAGAAGTTCTGAGGACCCTCTGATTTGTTGCTCGTTGCTCCTAATTGTAAGTCCTAATAGCCAAGTTCGGGCGATTGCAAGGTATATGGAAGAACAGGTATGGCCAGGAGGCGGGGTTTGAGGGGCTTTCGAGTTTTCCCACCAAATGATGACGACACGCTTGCTTTGGCGATGACGTAGCCGTCACCTACTACAGTAGCGAGAGATGGGGATCACGGGAGAGTGAGTGAGATAGTTTGGAACGGTAGGCGAATTTTATCGCGACCGTCTAGAACATCTGTGACGTAGCCGTCACCTACTGAGATAGGCTCCGCCTCCTGTCCATACCTGTTCTTCCATATACCTTGGGGCGATTGTTTAGTTCGGAACTCATTTAGCGGATCTCAAGCGTGCGACGCGACGCGACGTGGCAACATCGCATTCAGTGAATGGGGCAGTGGCAAGGGTCTGAAATGCTGTGTTTTTTATAAAGAAAATTACGGTACTTGAGCTGAGAACAATGGTGCCTTTGAGTTTTCTTATGTGTCCCAGTTTTTGAGATACACACACGTAAAATGTAAAAAATCGCTAAAAATCGCTATGTATAATGTCGCTAGGCGCCGTTTAAAGCAATGTATTTTTGGGCACAATCTCATCTCTGAAACAATGGGACTTAAATATGGGACTTTAAAAGGCATATTTGTTCTCAGCTCATCAAATGCTATCATTTTCTTTATAAAAAACACAACATTTCAGACCCTTGCAACTGCCCCATTTAAATCTGTAAAAAGATCAAGTTCCAGGGTGTTGTGTAGGCTACAGTGGCATATCCAAGGTGGGGGGGGGGGCTGTATATCTCCATCCCCCAATGCCTCAAATTTTATATTTTTTCTACTGAAAAATAGCCCCCCCCCCTGATTGCTTCCTCTGACAATTCTAATTTAAAATTTCATAGGCGTGCACCTGTCACCCCCCCCCCCCCCCCCCAAGGAAAGTTTGCTGGATCCGCCTCTCGAAGGTGCCTTCCTACCGTGCGCTTAGAATTAATTGTCAATGGACAAACAGCAACGCAGCACAGATCGCAAGCTTCACTACTCTTCCAAAAGCAAGCGAGGGGGGAGGGAGTTGCGCAACTAAGAACGCTTCGAACGCTTCGTACAGCATGTACGAACCAAAAACTTAAACTCGCCGCATTATGTTACACAGGACTAAATTTCGTTCCAACCTACGAAAATTCTATTGAAATCGGTTCAGTGCATCTTGAGATATTTGCAAATGAAAATATAGCTGTCTATTGCAGCCAAATTGGAGACGGGTAAGTACGTGTGCTTTTTCGTCTGATGCCGGGCGGCCGGTTAAAAGAGGTAAAAAAAGTGAGGAGAGAGCAAGATTATGAACATGGAAAGCAGAGAACAAAATACGAGGCGAATGACAATAGATAGTGCGAAGAGTGAGGGTGAGCCGGTGAGAGAGGAGATAGGCAAGCAGACGAGATGCAACGTCGGAATCTACGAATATGTTGCGATGCAGGTATAACAATTTCATTAGCGGCTGGGTGCGGTGGAGTGGAGGGAGTTGAGCCGGGTGGAGTAAGCGAAAAAACCGGAAGTTATGACAGAAGGGGGGTTTGACACAATTCACGTCAGTTTTGTGATTCTTATTCAAAACAACTTTTTCTTCAGTTTATTTATAAAATTTAGTTCGGATGGATCCCTACTTATTTTTCAATCGATCAACCCGCTTGATCGACAACTAAATTAGTTGTTAGTTCCTACCGAGCAACTAACAACTAATTCAGTTTTCAATCGACCATTCCCCCTACAACTAACTTAGTTCCTTAGTTGCCTACTGAGCATTGACCGACTAATTTAGTTTCTCGGCAGCAACTGAATTGACGACTTAGTTGTTTTTTGACGATTTATTTTCAACTTATTTTTGCCCAAGTCTGGTCCAAACTTTTGTTTTTAACTTTTATAGTTAAAAAAATAAGAGGCAAACTAACCGAGCCTGGGTAAAAATTAATTCCCATAAGAGATTTTGAGAATGGCTATCTCCGTGGTGTTTTCAAAATTACGTCACAGAAAACCCCTTAATAGTTACAGCTCGTCGGTTGCGTTGGTAATCATCGTTTAGAAGACTGTTAGGTATATAAAGCTACGCTGTGGTAGCCGTAATTAATTTACAGCTAATTTACTAGCGATGTTTACAGTGGCGTCGCGTGCCATCTGGCAATAATGCAACTGTTCCATTTAAACTCATTAAATATATCGAATTTTCCTTGTGCACTGTGCACCTCCTGAATTTGATCTTTTACATGAGTTTAAATGGATAGAATACATTGTTGCCAAATTACACGCGACGCCACTGGATGTTTATACCTTAGTAACGCGGTCGAGACTTATAATTATCGAAGGATTTTGTAATTCATAGATAGTCTTAACCAAAGATATTATATACTATATAGATACTGAATGAGGCCCTACTGTGGGCGGGGAAAATGGACCTGCTAGAGGGTACACGAATTGGAAGATTCGCCGGCCACGTAGGCAGCGTGTTTTGCGATAGGCAAACATTCTCTCTCTCACTCTCATGGAGAAAGACTATGTTTGCCTATGCGCAAAACAAGTTGCCTACTTACAGGAATCGGCACCGTTTTATTCCCTAGCATTCGGTATCTATATAGTATATAATATCTTTGGTCTTAACGATCGGTTTGACATGAAAGTAAATAAGCAGACCGCTGATACCGTAGTGACAGTGTACACAAATTAATGTAAAATTTAAGATCTACAGAATCACATTTCACCATTTTCCTCCGATTTTGTGCATGATAGTATAAGTGAAACGGATTTCTTTCATTTAAAATTAACCTGGATTTCAAGGGAATTTCTCATGAAATGCTGAGAGCGTGCCGCAAGGCAGCTCTATTGAAATCGTTTGCTATAATTTTTTTTTCTACGAGTTTTTCAAGCGTTCTGTACGAGTTGTTTAGACACTTTTCAAGCTCCCTCCCCCCCCCCCCCTCTCACTAGTTTTTCGAGTGCGAATGCAACTACATGGATGTTGGTTGGAATGAATCGCGGTAAATAATACATTTTCCCGCGCGTATGAAATTACTACTGCGTTTTTACTTGTCTGTTCTTCCTACTGTTTATTTTATAAAATCTGCGCGAGCAATAAAGCTGTAATATAGCAAGGATCTTTGCCATACATTTGAAAATGACGAGAAAAATCTGGAATGACCGACAGATGATCTATTTCTCGATCAGCAGACCGGAAAGCCTATCTTGGTCTGACCAAAAGCTAAGCAGATTGATGAGAGGAAGTGAGTTATTTATTTTACTTCTTCACTCTCTATTTTCCTCAATTTTGCTGCCCATGCATTTTGTCCTTAATCCTTCCATGTTGTGCAAACCCGCGAGAGAAGCGAGTTCCATCGGGATATCATTTTTACTTTCTCTCTCGAATGAAATTAGAAAAATTGAGAAAGTATTGCAATGACGCAGAGATTTTTGATGCATTTTGTTTCGATACTTGGCCCGCTGCGACTAATTCAATCAAGATAATAATAAAATAAAGAACATCCATCCATGATATTTAAGTATTTCTTGATCACATGTGGTAGGGAGAAGTAAATGCACAAAATTTCTGTGGCGTCTGTCCGTCTGTAGCCAAAATGTGAAACCCAGCATAACTTTTTAGCTATTGATCCATTTGCATCCAAATTTTGCAGAAATATTGCTTTTAACATTCCCCAGAGGAACTTTTTTTGATTTTTTAAAATATTATTTTAGATTAGTTATGGATGAAAAATGATAAAATGGGTCAGAAAAGAGAAAAATTTAAATATTTCAAATATGAGCCTTTGAATTTGGAAGAAAATTTGCAAAAACATTCTGTAACTAGCCCACAGTAAAATCAACCCCTCATCGTTCAACAAAATAACCCTTAAGACCGTTAAAAAAAATAACTTAGGGCGTTCGAGCCAAGAAATGGAATGAAAGTGAGAAATTCATCTTGTAACGCAGAGTCAATTACTAAAGGCTGGATGAATCTTGATGAAACTTTGTATTCACAATGTACTACCACAAAACTAAAATATTTTCTCCACACTTTCATCATAATAAATCCTTCGGACCGTTTCAAGGGACCAAGGGACGTGCAAATTGAAAAAAATAAGACCAATTAAGTAAATAAAAACATAATCCTACTAATTGAGATAATTCAGGTTTGGTCCAATTAATTTGAATTAAATCTGGCACAAACAATCTACCTACCTACATTTAGTCTACTTTAGCAAGCACCTCTCTTATCATAGCCTCTAAGACTATTTAAAAATCAAAATAGGGTATTCGACCAGAAAAAAAAGAATATAAGTGAGAAGTTAATCTTAAAACTTGGAGTCAATCATTTATGAGATTTAGGGACCTACACAGTACACACAATATACTACTAACATTCTAAAATATTTTTCTCATACAGTCAGCATAAACAACCTTTAAGACCGTTTCAAGGTGCAATATAGGTGCAATCGAGCAAAAATCTTTGCAACCAAGCATTTCTTAAAACAATCATAATAATTGGAATAAGCAATTCAATTTATGACTCAATTAAGTTTGATGAAAATTGCAACAAAAAGTTTGCAACCAGCCGAGGCAGACATTTCTTTTCCATGTACAACCATACAATATACAACTCTTTGGTCTGAGACTGTTTAAGGTGATTCCAGGCGAAACTTTTCCAGATTTCAATCCGATGGATAGCGCCACTAGTCTTTTTTTGAAAAAGTCGTGTTTCTGGCGTTTTAATCTGAAACCATAGATAAACCGCAAAATCCAATAACGTCAGCACCTGCAAAAAAATTTTATGGATTTTTTGAGCCCAAAATGAGCAAAATTGGTTTAAAATTAAAGCCGTAAATTATGAAATTCGTATAAGCTTTAAGCCCATTCGTTTAAGCCATAAGCTTTGTGAGTGAGAGTAAGCGCGAGTGATGATACGTTTATCTGCCTCACTCACACTTATTGCGGCTTACGGGAAGTTTCGTATTTCATAATTTCCGGCTTTATTTTTGAGTGTTTCAGCCTGAAACTTTCAGGGTATCTTCCTGAAGTATGCTCGCAGGTGCTGACGTTCCTCAAATGTTTGTTTTTATCGTGAATCTGTCTGATTTAGCCAAAAACTGTTGACTTCTTGAGCAGCGCGACGTGGTGTCCTTAGTTGGAACTAATCGACCCTGGAATCATCTTAAAGGCAATAAAGACTCCATCGAACCCAAAAAATAGAATATCCAAAGAAAATTAAACTTATTAAGAAGATTCAACCAAAAATGGATGGATGAATTTTGTTGACATTTTTTGTGCACAATCTACAACCAAAGTACAGGTTTAACCATAAAGAGGGGGGTTTAATCGACTAAACTAAAAAAATCTTTTGAAGTTCCACAGTCTGAAAGGGAAAATCAAATATTGTATTTATTGAAGGAAACGCAAAGATCAATATTCTGAAAGGGAAAACCAAATATTGTATTTATTGGAGAAAACGCAAAGATCAATATCGATTTCTAAGACCTATCAAAATTATGGGGAAAAAGAAACTCTAACAGATAGAACAAAGAACAAATAGAATGAATGCAACGCAAGAAATAAAAACTTCTTATAACCTGGAATCACTCTAAAACTTGTTGAAAGCAAAATTAGAATTGAAATTAGGGAGCTAAAGTGGCCTTCAAAGGATTGAGTAGGCATTTATAATCGTACAGCTTCTCCGCAAAATCGCAAACACTTCGAATTGAAGGTGGAATTATGTCCAGAGGTGAAAATATTTGAAATTTGATGGGGGTCTAGGGGTCTCCCCCAGAATTCTAAAGGGGGTCTGGGGTCTCCCTCAGATGAAAATGGAGTGATGAGAAAGTGTTAGTAGGGTATTCCCTACAGTTTATTTTGTATTTTTTGTTTTTTTCATAACTGATAAAGTGGACAAGAATTGAAGCACTAAAAATATGTGTAAGCTCATAAGTTTATTCTAAAGTATGTTTCTTGGATTTTTTCTGTGAATTTGTTTTAGTTTCCATTTGAATATATTAAACTTATACGTGCATCCTTCATACCTAATCGCTTAAAAAAAACCAAACAAAAAAAAAAAACAAAAAAAACAACAACTTTGGTTTGCACAAAAATATCTAAGTAAGCGTCGAACTGAAAACTTCAATCCATGCGTTCGAAACTCTCACGTGTATCCCCCCCCCCCCCTGTTCACGCTCAAATCCGCGTTTATTAATCTTTAGAATGCTACAGAACTTATTCCATTTCCCTTCAAACTCATCTCCACGAAAGGTGATCACTAAACTTCTGAGAAGTAGGTAATCGGATATTTTGCCGTAGGAGTAACACGCGCAAAGGTGCAAGATACATATAATTTCGAAAAATTATAGGGGTGGAGCATAGTTGCCAAACCGACTGCAGCAAAATATTTTCCTCTACATTAAAGAATTAATAACAAGCAAAACAACTGCTTACAACAACTATAGAGGCTTGGATATTTGCCATTTTCATCAGCAACAGGAAGTAAATATCAACTTTATATCTATATTGT
>VMOF01000024.1:23627812-23800513 GCA_011764245.1 Trialeurodes vaporariorum | reverse complement strand
AAAAACTAAAAACTTTCTGAATCCTCAGAACGTCCTCTTCCAATGATGTGCCACACTTTATCATTGGGGGAAAAAAAAAGGGGCGCGGAGCCCCCCCAAAAATTTTTGAGTTTGGGGGGCTGTAGCTCAAAAAAGTCAAATGTAAAGGGGGGTCGTGTTGTACATCAATCGAAAGGTCTTAGAAAAAGGTAGAATTTGGCGCAAACCCGAAGTCGCTACAATGCGTCTATTCAAAATGGCGGCCATTTAACCATTTGGGGGTGGGGGACCGTCCCCCCCAAAAAAAATCCCTCCATCGAGTGATACACCAATCGAAAGGTCTTGGAAAGAGAAAGAGAATGGCGCAAACCGGACGTCAATACGATGCTTGCATCCAAAATGGCGGACGGTCAAAGTTTTTTGGCTTATGACCCTGCAGGCCTATAGCCAAAAAACTTTAACCGGCTGCCATTTTGGATACAAGAATCGTATTGACGTCCGGTTTGCGCCATTCTCTTTCTCTTTCCAAGACCTTTCGATTGGTGTATCACTCGATGGAGGGATTTTATTTGGGGGGGACGGTCCCCCACCCCCAAATGGTTAAATGGCCGCCATTTTGAATAGACGCATTGTAGCGACTTCGGGTTTGCGCCAAATTCTACCTTTTTCTAAGACCTTTCGATTGATGTACAACACGACCCCCCTTTACATTTGATTTTTTTGAGCTACAGCCCCCCAAACTAAAAAATTTTTGGGGGGGCTCCGCGCCCCTTTTTTTCCACCAAATGATAAAGTGTGGCACATCATTGGAAAGAGGACGTTCTGAGGATTCAGAAAGTTTTTAGTTTTTGAAAAAATATTGATTCAAACTGAAGTTGTGGGCCTCTAAAGTATGGGGTAGCTATTTGGCCGCCATTTTGTTTTGAGAGGGGCTACCGAAAATCTGAAAAAAAAGAAATTACTCAGTTTTTTGAGCTCTTTTTAATGATGAAATAAAAAAT
Source organism: Trialeurodes vaporariorum (assembly GCA_011764245.1). Taxonomy (NCBI): domain Eukaryota; kingdom Metazoa; phylum Arthropoda; class Insecta; order Hemiptera; family Aleyrodidae; genus Trialeurodes; species Trialeurodes vaporariorum. Next base: position 23,799,533 of record VMOF01000024.1, on the reverse strand, counting down.
CCCCCCTGCCATTTGAAATATGCGATATATTGGCAACACGGGGTACATTTTGGGGCCTACGCCCCCCTTAAAGGGGGGTGGGAGCCCCCCGATATTTTCTCTGAAGTCGCTTAGGGGTAATAGATTATTCCTGAATTTTTCAGATTTTTACAATCAACCAGGCGCTCACAGCAAAAGTGTGAACTCATTTCTCGGACACCCTGTATAATCGTTAAATAACCGATGTATACTACTTTTTAGATAAAGTTTATACGTTCCGCGTATTTTGTTTTAATAAGCAAAGTATAATCTATAAATAACCGATATATATTGTTGTTTACATAAAGTTTATACATTGCTTATATTCGCAATGTATAAACAGAAGTGCAAGTGCTTAAAAGTGGCTGTTTGGACACAGACTTCAAAAACAACTATCAAGGTGAGAAAATTTTACTTGTTTCTGGAATGTGTCAGTTATTATATCGTTTAAATCCTCCCAAAAGAAGAATTGATTTCAATTTCTGTGTCCAGTTAGCTATACTTAAAAACACTTTCATCTTCATTTCAAACCAATTCCAAATAGTCTTATTGTCACAATTTTATTTGAACTTTAAAGGCTAGCAAAAATGAAGCAAACAAACCGAGCTGTAAGAGAAATCCACTATGTCTGCCTCTGTGATGTTTCAAAAGCACGTCCCGCAAAATCCCTCTATGATTATAGCTCGTCAGTGGCGTAACTAGAAAGTATACCTTTCTCACTTTGTCCATTAAAATGTGTAAGTTAGAAAAGGATAGGATAGGGGGATCAATCCCCTCTTCCTATCCTTTTTCTACCTGTACATTCGGATGAATAGAAAGAGAGATGGAATGATTTCTAGTTACGCTACAGTAGCTCGTTGATTCAAAAAGTACTTTAACCTCTAAATACATCAGCCGTGGCATACGATGAACCCCATATTACCTTAAGATCTGACACAATTTCCCTCTGCATCATTTTCCTGCAGTCGTTCAGTCGAACGAGACCATTTTAGTGTGTTTAAGATCTAGCCCATATTTTTGGGGTTCGTGCACCGTTCACGTTTTCTCGCCCCCGATCAAGCAACTGCATAACGATTTACAACGCGAAATTTGAGCTGAAACCAGCTGAGCGTGAAATCGCGGGAACTGCGGAGCTTCGGAATCGCAGCCTTCCGCCTTCCTGCGCGAGGAACATTCCCTTCATTCATTCGACACAAACCGTTCAGTGTACACAAACAGTAAACAATAATGGGGACTCTCCATCCGGTGGATTCGTTCAGTCTTCCGTCGCGCTCAGTGTTACCAAGTGGCAAGTGCGCGTAGATTTAGACCTTCTTTTTTTCATAAGACTCGATGTAAAATATACGGACCTTAACCTTAGATCTGGCAACACAGGTCGTGATGCGGCCTGTACGGCGGGGGAATCGTTTGATTCTGTTAACACTCTTTTTCGTCTGTTTCCGGAGATTAAGGTCTAAAGAGGCTCTTGTTTTTTTTTTGTGTCTTACATCTTAAGCCGGTGAACACGATGAATGTAAGACCTGGTGTTGTCATGTTTAAGAGAAAAATCTTCTGATTCTTCTCATACTTGTGAAATCTGTCGCTGGGCCCAAATAAATCGTATTGTCTCGACTACACGCAATGGAGCTCTTGCAAACTTTTGCTGTAAGGAAATGAATAGTCCAATCGGATGTAAAACTCAGCGAAAGTCACGAAATTCACACTGAAAAAATCTAAAATTCAGTAATAAACTCACACAACTGCTCTAAAGGCAAGATTGTAATAGCGCTTCAACGTAGGTATCGTGGGAGATTCCTGTCTATAATGTCACTTTCTCCCCCGGGAAAAACAGAGATAAGACTCAAATTTTGATAGGAATCTCCCATGATACCTGCGTCTCTCCGCCATTACGGCCGATTCTGAGAGTGAATTTCGTGATTTTTCAGTGTACGCATCGTCATTTTTACAGGTATTTATGCAAGACTCAACTCTTCAATCTCCTATAGCAATAGTTTGTGAGAGCCCCATTCATCAAATGAGGTGCTCTTTTAAATTTTTTCTTCATTCAATGGAATAGTGAATTCTTGCGTAAAAACGAGCAAGAATGACGATGTCGAGTTTACTAAAAAAAAAAAAAATAAAAAATAATAAAAAAAAAAAAAAAAAAAAAAAACAACAACAACAAACATGCAATTTTTTTTCAGTCATCGATGCAGCATCAAAAGGGCTGGGTTCATCTGATCCCCTTTTAAACGTAGAGCCAGATTACTACGATGCCATTAATATTCGGGGAACACAAAAATGTCGTGTCCAGAGCTTGCAGCGCATGCAGCGGTCAAATCGACCCTTTCTCAAAAATACGCTGTAGCAGCGCAGCGGTGAGCTTCTCTCCCCCCCCCCCCCTTTCCCACGGCCCTCGATATCAAAGGTTACTTGAAAGGTTTGCTCATTTCACTCGTCTAAGTTTTATGTTCGTTTATATAAATTGAGCTTTAAATAAATTCGACCGTGAAATGGGAAAAATTGGCAACGCGGATTGGTCTGCTAAAAAAGAGGCGAAATTCGCAAAGCGCGGTCGTCGTTTTACAGACAGGGATTTGGGGAAGAGAGGGGAGAGTAGAGGAAAGAGGAAAGGAAGGTGAGGGGGGGAAGTGAACTAAAAGAAATTATGAGGAGAGTCAGGGATGAGGGTCGACAGGACAGGGACGACGCGCGACGGACCGAAAGCGGGGTGGAAAAATGAGGAGGAAGATAATGTGAACAGGAAAAAATAGCCATTTTCAACAAATCATTTCGAAGACTCAAGAGCAAGACAAACCATACTACAGAAAAATGTTTTAAGCGCCATCATTTTTGAACGGCAAAATCATAGCAGCAAACCGGGAAACCGAGAGCCGGCAGACAGTTATATGTTTCACCGGAACCGGAATTAGAACCAACATTCTGACATGAACTGTGACCAGAACTGAAAACGCGAGTAGGAATGTCACAGAATCAAAACGCAATATGGGTCCGTTTCGGTTCTACGTAGCAGCTGACAAATAATTTGCCTGCTCCCCTCTAAATCCGAATTGTACTGGATTGGACACCTGGCAGCACTCTCTTGCTGAGAGCCTACCATACAAAGGCAAGGCTAACTCTATACACGTCAACACGGCCGTCCCAATTTTAAAATAACTCAAAATAAAAGCTGTATTAAAACATTGCTTCGAATGCTCTAAATTAGTTTTTTATTCATATTTAGTTTCCATTTGTTGTTGCTTTACTACTTTTTAAATTCGCATATACTCTTAAATTAGGTTTTAAAATAAGTACTTTAACAATAAATTGAAGATCTTCTTGTATGTTTTATCTACAATATACTTCAATATACTATGGGGTTAGTGAAAGAATCATAGAAAAGTATATAATAAATAATCGACATTAATAAATTAATCGAAGACTGTAACAATAACGAGAAAACCCCATCAATCTTTCAATTCCTCTTATCATATCTATCGAATGAATTGAAGATCTTCTTGTATGTTTTATCTACAATATACTTCAATATACTATGGGGTTAGTGAAAGAATCATAGAAAAGTATATAATAAATAATCGACATTAATAAATTAATCGAAGACTGTAACAATAACCGAGCAAACCCATCAATCTTTCAATTCCTCTTATCATATCTATCAGTGGCATGGCGGTCATTGGGTTCAAAAGTGGTGGGGGCAGGCTGACAAAATTTGAGTTAAACAAAAAACATATGAAAAAGAAGAACCAGAAAAGATTACAGAAGAAGGAGGGTATGGTAACTCTCCATTTATTTATCCAGTCTACCAGTCTAATCATGCACATAATTTCACAGATATGTCCGCCGGCATGACACTGACAGTCAAATTCATCTACTTGTGTTCTGTGTTTCTAACCTTGCTTGAGCATCGCATCGAGTATGATTCATATATTTATCAACAATGCTGTTCGTGTGCGTAACCGCGTTACTTTAGGCGATAATGTAGTTGTTTCATTAATATACTTGTCCACTGCCTTATCCACCCATTTTCTCCCCAGTCTGTAGTCCCCTGTGAAAATGCTGAACATTTTTCAATTCAATTTTGATTCAATTGAGTTGAACATAATTTTATTTTACCATAAAGCACATCTCGAAAAGATGCTTTTTGAACGAAGCTAGTCCGTGGGCTGAGCTTGAAATCGCATTAAGAGGGATTCCACGAGATAGTAATTTCGTTAGTCTCTCCCGAGCTTTTTGTAGATTCACACGCCAAGCCGCGCCGCTCTCTCTGCGTGCGGTGTCAAGTCATAAGCGCTTCGTGGTAATTTTATAGAACGGAGACGGTACTCATTGAGTTGACACTATTATTTCGCGACGGAACGAAATTTCGCCTCTTTAAGCGAATAAACGAAACGTAAACATTCAATATTTTATTTTCTTTTTAGTACATGTTTTTTTTTGTTTTTTTTTTTTTGTTTTTTTTTTTGTTTTTTTTTTTTTTTTTTTTTGTTGAAAAATAATTGAGTACGGGGGAGAGCTGCGACAGTAAAAAATACCTATTTATACAGTTCGTTAAAATACCGTTCCAAAATGTTAGGTGTCACTAAAAGTTTAAATAGTTACGGTCATATCAGCTCATAGGTTTTCTTTCGTTTTTAGAACAAAATAATGCTCCAAACAATCTTTCAGTGTTCACAGTGCGTAGACATTTAAAATCAACAGAGGGTTTCTCATTTATTACTATACATATTTTATTTATTTATTTATTTATTTATTTATTTATTTATTTATTTTTCTATTTATCTATTTATCTATTTATCTATTTATCTATTTATTATAAAGGGGGGAAAAATGTGATGACCTTTTTTTGGCTTATCAAAATAATTTAAGAGCCCTACACTCTACAGCCCTGCATAGTGCATACCCTATATTTACGGCCCTAAATTCCAACAAAACTCGTTCATGGCCATCAAATTTTGGTTCGTAACTTTTTTCTTTACCTTAAAAAAAAAAAAGGTCATAACTTTTTTTTCCTTTGGCCAGTCCTTGAAGGGGGGCAGTTTCCCCCCCGTGTCCCCCGCAAATGACGCCACTGGCACTGCATAAACTGTAGGTAATTTTAATGCGTGCAGCAGCTTAGAAGAATACTTGTATTTTCTTCGGGATCATTCGATACGTATAGTTTAGGATTTGATTGAAGATAAAACTATCCATATTATTTATTTAATTGTTTTTGATTTGCATAGGGCAGAGTATATTGGGCAATGAATATCACATATTTGATTTTTCATTACTCTTTGTTTTTGATGTATCGGCACAATCGGTCCAACGGTTTAGACCCAAGCGATATTGACCCAATCTATCGAATAATCCCATACCCAAACAAAAAAGTGATCAGATTAAAAAATTTCTCTGTGAAGAGCAGCAGAATTGCGCTAGAGTCCGTGTATATGAAAGAGTCAAGACACGTGAACAAAATGAAGAAAAAGAAGGTGTCTGAGGAGCCTGGGGGCGCGCCTCTTGTTTACATTGTTATCAATGATCTTCCCGCCAAAGATTACTTCTTATGTTTTCCTTTGCAAGAATCTTTGTTAGGTAAACCCTAACCTCCAATACCCTTTGGTTTCACCACCGTTTTAAAAGTAATGCGTAAATTTTTATTCTGTTCTGAACACATTTCATCAATTTCTAATTCAAATTTCATCAGTACAAGCTAAACAAGCAGATAGTTCTGACCTACAGTGTCAGAGAAGGCGCCCCTTTGGGCAAATTTGGCCCTCATGAGTCAAATTCCATTTCCACCATCTCAAAAATAATGTGCCAGCAAAAAACCGGGTCCGAACCTGGATGCGGCGAGTGGGTGGGGGTTAGGACCACTACATACGATTTATATGGGAAAAAACCCTTCGAATTTTCCACCACCTCAGAAAAATTGTCCAGCAAAAGTGAGGGTCCAAACCCTGTGTGCGGCGAGTGGAGGGGGGGGGAGAACCATTACGGAAAATTTAGGACAATCCCTTCGAATTTTCTAACAACTAAAAAAATTGTCCAGCAAAAGTTTGGGTCCGAACCTGTGTGCGGCGAGTGGGGGGGGGGGGTGTGTAGAACCCTACGGACAATCTTAGAACAATCCCTCCAAATTTTTCCCACCATCTCAAAAAATTGTACAGCAAAAGTCCAAGTTCGAACCTGTAAGCGGCGAGGGGGGGGGGGGGGGGGGGGGGGGGGGGCCACTACGGACAATCTAAAACCCTTCGAATTTTCCAACATCTAAAAAAAATTTGTCCAGCAAAAGTTAAGGTCCGAACCTGTGCGAGGCGAGGGGGGGGAGGTTAGGACCTCTACGGACAATCAAGAACAAACCCTTTCGAATTTCCCACTGCACATCACTAAACGCACGTAATAAACAATCAAATACTCATAAAAAAATTTTTGAACCCCCTTTAGTAAAAAGGTAGTCAACGATATAGTATGTCCCGCAAAATGGGACATGAAAAAGTGATCGGTAGTAAGATGAAATCGGACCACCAAGATTCGATTTTTTTTCATGATGTGTTAAGTAGATAAAAACGATGTTGCCATATTCCATTAGCTGGCACCGTTCTTTGGTTGCCCGGAAAAAAATTTTGAACGTGAAGTGTGATGCCAAGTAAAACAAAGAAAAGATGAAGAAGTTACAGTGAGTCAAAAGACATCTCTCCCAAATGTCCCCATGACGTCCCCGACTGGTGACAAAGCAGTTGATCCGCGCACAATGGCCGAAATACGTTAATCAAATCTCGAAATGATAAAAAATAAACAGTAGGGAATACCCTACGAACACTTCCTCCATCACTTTTATCTGAGGGAGACCACCAGCCCCCCCCTTCCCCCACTAAAGAATTCTGGAGGAGACCCCCTAACCCCCTAAAGAATTCTGGGGAGCCCCCCAGCCCCCCTTTAGAATACTAGGAGAGCCCCCCCCAAACCCCCCCTTTTAAAAAATGCTGGGGATACCTCCAGCCCCCCCTTTAGAACTGGGGGGGAGCCCCCCAAACCCCCCCCTCAAATTTCAAATATTTCACCTCCGGACATAACTCTGCCTTCAATCCGAAGAGTTTGCAATTTTGTAGAGAAGCTGTAGGAATAGTTGCCTATTTTGTTATTTGAAGGCTATTGAGACCCTTAATCTGATGTTGCTTAAACAGGGTTTAGAGTAGGTAATTCAAGATTCCAATAATTTTTATTCTTTGAGCTGCATTCATTATATTTGCTCTTTGTTCTATTTTGGGAGTTTCTTGTTTCCCCTAGTTTTTATAGGAGGTCAAAATGTACTGATTCTTGCATTTCCTCCATTGAGTACTATGTTTGGTTTCTTCTTTCAAACTGTGGATCTTCGAAATAATTTTTTTTGCTTAATAGATTAACCCCCCCCCAAAGATGTACTTAAGTCGTAGATTGTGCAAACAAAATTTCAACAAAATTCATTCAGCCTTTTTTGATTTACTTTTCTTTAAAAAATTTAAATTTTTCCTTGAATATTCTTTTTTTTGGTGTAATGAAACCTATATTGTTTTTAAAACAGCTTTAGATTTAAAAAGTTGAATATTGTAGTGATACATTGAAAAGAAATTCTGCCTAGGCTGGTTGCAAACGTTTTGATGCAATTTTCATCGAACTTATTGAGTCATACTTGAATTACTTATTGCAAATATTATGTTTGTCTTAATATTTGCTTACAATTAGTTTAAAAAGTTTTTTGCTCGATCGTACCTATTTGCCCCTCGAAACGGTCGTAAGGTTTTTATGAGGACTGTACCAAAAAAATGTTTTAGTGCACACAGTGCAGTGTTCAGTGTTTTTTTTTAACACATTAGTTTGTAAAAATTTTTGTCAAAATCAATCCCATTAATGATTGACTCCTATTTTAAAAATTAATTCTTCACTTTCTTTTTTTTTTTTTTTTTTGGTCAAACACCCTATTTTGATTTTTTAAACTCTCTTAAGGGTTGTATATTGTAACTATAAGGGCTAATTTTTTTGTAAACCAATTGTAGATTTTTTTTGCCAGATTTTGTCAAAATCCTTTGGACCAAACCTGAATTATCCGAAATAATAAGATTATGTTTTTATTTGCTTACATACCCTTTTTTTTTCTCAATCGCACCTATATTCCCTCTTAAAAAGGTCTAATCGGTTGTGTATGGTGATCAAGAGAGGATAATATGTTAGTACTTTGATAGTAGATTGTGTGTAAAAAGTTTCATAAAAATTCATCCAGCCATTTTTGATTGACTCCAAGTTTTAAGATTACTTAATTTCTCACGATAATTCCATTTTTTGGCTCGAGCGCACATATTTTGATTTTTTAAACGGTTTTGGGGGTTGAATATTGTAACTATAAGTGGTTTATTTTTTGTAGGCTGAATGTAGTTTTTTTTTTGCTAACTTTCATCAAAATTGATTGAACCAAACCTGAACTATCCCAAAAAAAGGATTATTTTTTATTTGCTCATATTCCCAAATTTTTTGCTCAATCGCACCTATATTACCTCTTGAAAGGGTTTTTATGGGTTTTTTGGTGACACAGAGGGGAAAAATATTTAAGTTTATTGATAGTACATTGTGTGTAAAAAGTTTTATAAAAATTTCATGGAGCCATTATTGATTGACTCCAAGTTTTAAGATTGATTTCTCACGATAATTCTTTTTTTTGGCTCGAGCGCGCTTATTTTGATTTTTTAAACAGTTTTAAGGAATGATATAGGAACTATAAGGGGTTCATTCTTAGTAGGCTGAAAATAGATATTTTTTTGCTAACTTTCATCAAAATTGATTGAGCCAAACTTGAATTATTCTTTTTTATTCATTTTTATCCTTTTTACCATTGATTTTAATGAAAAAAATTTTTTTCCCCTAACTACCCTAAAAATAAAAATTTTCAAAAAAAAAAAAAAAGTACCTCTGGAGAATCTAAAAAGAAACAACTGTGCAAAATCTGGATGCATAAGGATCAATGGTTAAAAACTTATGCCTAGGTACGGAGTGACGAACAGCCGGACTGACGGACAGACGCCACAGATTTTTTTTACATAAATCTCTCTAAGTCAGAAAGGGTTAAGAAATAGAAAATATGATGGAAGGATGTTCTTTTGGATGGTATTAGACATGATAAGAGGCCATTACTTTGACTAAAACATGATTGACTTTGTCCTGAGAGGCCAACTATCGCAACAAAATACCTTGAAAATCTCTGCGCCAACGCAATACTTTCTCAATTTTTTTAATTTCATTAGAGTGAGAAAGTAAAAATACAATCACACCATCTCCGTTGGACGTAGACTTTTAGGCATGACTGATCCAACCTCAACAACCCAATCAGTCTCTAATTTTGATTATTAGCGTTAAAAAAATTTTTGGCTCAAATTAGCGCTCTCACCTCAGTATCAGTCAAAACCGATGCGCTGACATAATTTTTAGAAGAATTTGATGAGATCACACAATTTTCAGAAAGACATGGCGCGTTGAGTCATTTTGCAGCAAAAAAAAAGCGCCATAACTTAATTTTAACCAAATTGTGGTGCACGACTTTAATTTTCAGCAAAAGTATAAGCACAATCAATTTCCCCATTTTCTCCAATGCCGTATTGTTTTCTTTTTTTCTTATAGCGTTTGAAAAAGTTTTTGCTTAAAACTGCGCGCTCACTCAAGTTTCAGTAAAAAACAGCACGTACGCTGACATAATTTTCAGAAAAATTGACTCGGTAACACAAATTTCAGAAAGAAATGGGGCGCTGATTAATATTTCATCATATGACGCTAACTTAATTGTCACCAAATTGTGAGGCGCAGTCTCAATTTTTTACAAAAATCTAAGCGCTAAACTTTTAGGCATGACTGATGATGATCTCCGACAAAATAGATGACTGTCAAAGGTTAGCGGACTACCAAACTATATGATTATGGAACCAGTTTGAGTGTCTCAAGATACTTTGAGACAAAGAAGGAGAGTGACAGCTTGAATCAACATCGGGAGTACAACAGATGTAGCATAAGGTAGCATAAGAAATCAGGAAGTTCCTGGAGTACTAGAAATTTTCTTTTAAATAAAGAAAGAGCGAAATAACTGCATTGAATAAATGATCCTTGAAGCGCTAAGTCATTTGACGGGAGTTGCCAGACTAAATAAAATGTCAGAAAAATTTTACCGCAAAGCACATTCCTTTAAAATTGAAAGAGGGCTGACTTCCTTTAGGACCTTCAAAACCAAAAATGTAGAGGTAGAGAAATAAGACGCATTTTTTTGTTGCGTTCTGAATAGGACTAAGAAATTTTACATACAATAACAACATGATGGAAATATAAAGCAAGTCATCACATCACACTATTTAGAGGTCCTATTGTTGAACCTTTGAACTCTTACCAATTCACGAGTCATAGCTACTATAAACGCAAGCAGAGTAATTTTATTACGTTGAGCGTAAACAAATAGCTGAAATTTGATAGGAAAAATGGAGGAGGTTAGGGCAGGGACCACTATGGAAACAACGACATCAGGGCTGAATAATAAGAGATCCTCTTCGATGCGCAGTCATTTTTGGTAATTAAATGAGAATGCTGAGTATTGAGATAAGGAAAGTTCAGAGTTCTTGCTGTAGGGACTTTCCGTTTTGCGTTTGACCACACGCTATAATTAATTATAATAATTGCGTTTTCATGCAAAAAAAAAACATTCAGAACGGCAAATGATTGGTTCTCTTGATCACCTAGAATATATACCGGGACAATTTGAAATAATCAAAAAGTGAGGTTGGAAATTTTTGACATAGAATAACTTTAAAAAAACGTCGATCAATGAACATGAAATTACTCCCAACCAACTCAGAATTCAGTCGTGGCTGGGAGAACATTAACTTTTCAAAAGAAATTAGCATAAAAAAACACAGGGCACAACCTAAATTTCACGACATCAAAAAAGCTCATTTCGCCATTTGATCACAAGGGGGCTAGTATACTCTATTGAGTATCAGGGCGATTTCAATAGGCGCACGTTGTGCCAACGGTGCGCCTAAAATGCCGAAAGTTTCCTCAAAGCTGGGCAGCAGTGAAGGTGGTTCCATGAAGATGTAAACAAGAGGCGCGCCTCCAGGCTTCATAGACCCCATCTTCTTCTTCACTTTTCAGCAGCCAATCATAGATGGAACCTCGTATGGCGAGACTCTTTCATTATAGGGACTCTAAATTGCGCCCCCATCTCTTCTTTTCCCCGGAAACGTCTGCAAGGATTTGCTGTGGAGTAGTCACTAAAAAGCCCTTTACTTTGAATGCAAACGTTTTTGCCGGAAAGGGAAAACACCCAACAACAAAGGCATATGTTCTAATTCAAAATCCCGGTGAAATGTAAAAATTTTTCCCACCGACAAAATGAGGACGAGCTCTTTTGAATTTCTTGTCCTCCTCGACTCACTCCGTCCATGTCTATACGTCTGTCCTTGTAAAATTTTCCCAATCGTGAAGGAGGCGACGCAAGATACATACATATATGTATACTTCCTCTGTAATCCATGAGAATATGGTAAAACGTGGAGGAGAAAGAGACCTGACAAGATTGAAATGATTCGAGAACAAATAACCGGAAGATGTAGCACAATTTCAATTTTTCGCTTTTCCCCTCAAATGTTCAACGTCAAAGGGAAATTTATTATTATTTATGAGCAGCTATGAATTATTTATCAGAGCGAACAATCTTAAGTCGCGTTCCTGGTTGTGCGTTCATAAGACAGACCCCTCGAAGAATCGCGCTGTATCTATACGATATCATATATAGGAGCGCAGTGCTTCCTGCTGAGTATATCTTAGACTCTGCAACCCTTTGACTCACGTCGATTTCGCGATCTTCCAAGCGGAAAGTTTTGAGGTGAGGACGAGCTGTAGAGGACGGTGTTTCGACTTAAAGGATGACAAGGTAATCGCATTACTGAAAATGGGAAGAGAATTATGGATTTCGTTTTTTTCCTCCGGAACGCATGCAATGCCTTTCACTAAAGTTTTGGTTTGAGTAAAAAAAAATAAAAAATAATAAAAAAAAAAAATTACCAAAGAATAAAATGTATCAACGAAACGTAAAAAATGAATAAATCAATGTATAAATGGCTTAGATGAATGGATAAATAGACAAACAAATAAATTAGAACAAAATTTCTCTTAGCACAGCCACCTGTGTTTGTACAAAAAGAAAATTCATGTATATAGGTATTGGGTGTTTCTTTTGACCATACAATGAACACAAGCGGTGGAACTCGCCTCAAATTTTTCTCAGCTTTTGGTTTTTAGTTGTTTTTGTTGTTTTTAACAAAGAAAAAGCAAGTTCCTTTTATAAAAGAGGTAGTTATTGTTCCCATTTAACATCCTTTTTTAATGATTTCTTTTTTAGGAAAATAAGGATATTTTTACGACAGAAAATAATTCAGGAGCAATAATTGGAAAAAAACCGATCGAGAAGTTTCTTCCTTCTGAAACGACAGTTATTAAGTTAGTAATTATCGAAAAGTTGGCACAGCTTTTCAACCATCAGCACGGTATAACCTTCGCGTTTTCAACAAAAGGTCACTGTTCTCTGTCCCACTTGCAGTCTACCATTGAAAGTTGGTCGCGGAAAGGTCACCATTCAACGTTGATGAGAGCCTATCCCTCATATTTTAGGAGCCGCTTGCAGCAGGATCGAGGCTGAACAAACTGTCCCAATGACGAGCGGCCAATGGAACTCCACGAATCAAAGACGATTTTTATAGCGCGGGCGTTTTGAATTGTACGCAACCAATCAGATCCAGCGGGTTGACGAAAGATTGATTTTGATGGACCAATCACTTAAGTATATAACTTGTTTTAGTAAAGCGAGATATGCCGTCAGAGGACCTCTGGTTCCAAACAAACTCCGATTCAATGTATTTTCCACGTAAGTGTATTTTTGAACGGAAATTTTGGCTATTAATTAATTAAATAAGTAATGCTACCTTTTTGGGGCTATGCGGATTCTGCGAAGATATTTAATTATGCCTGGTTCCACGATTATAAAACAGCTGAAATCAGCTAACTATAGATATATTACTGATTAAACGGTGTATTTGGACAATGGAATCACCCAAATGTCATTGTTGTTGTTGAATGGGCGGGAATCTGGCGAAAATTTCTCCAACCTCCAAATGAATCGTTTAATCAGTACAGTGATACCTCGTTATCCGCGACCTCCGTATCCGCGGTTTCGGTTATCCGCGATTGGTTTTTTGAGACCCATGCTCGTTATCCGCGACCCTTTACCTCGGTTATCCGCGATTGAGAGGCCGGAAAAAAATTTCAAACGATGAAACTTGTATTTTTAACGGTTTCCAAGGCAACATTTTATTCAACATTCACTTTTCTTAACCTTCAATTTTCGAATATCTATTTTCAAATGAAATCAAAATTCGCCGTGAAGACGTCAAATCTAAATTTTTTATCAAAATTAATCCCTTATAGTATATTTTCCTTTTTATAATTATTTGTTTTACATATTATAATTTGTTCAAAATTTGAAGTATGAAGAGGAAAGTGAATGAAACAGATGAAGAAATGGAGGATAACCTCTCGACTACTTCGTCTCCCTCGGTCATATCTAAAGCAAACAGACCGCGTAAAGTAATGTCCTTGATAGAAAAGTTAAAGATTTTAGACCTTTTAAAAGTAAAAAGTTGCAGTGAGGTGGGAAGACAATATGGTGTGAATGAATCTACAATACGAGGGATAAAGAAATCAGAGTCTGCAATTCGAGAGAGTGTAAAACTTGGAACTATGTAGGTACCATGCACAAACTTTTCCCCTTTCTTTCGTTTTTTCCCTTTTTTCCTCCTTTTTGTGACCGTTTTTCAGCCGTTGGTCCCTAACCCCTATATTCCCATAAGACTAATGCCTCCATATCCGCGGTTTCGGTATCCGCGAGGTTTTCGCGGAACGTAACCCCCGCGGATAACGAGGTATTACTGTAATATCTTGTCGATTTCGTCAGTTTTAGTAGTGGGACCATCCATAGTTAACCATATGGCGGGACGTAGACAAGGTATATGGAGAACAGGTATGGACAACACTCGACTCAGGGGGCGTGGCCACTTGGGAAAAAGCGACTTCGCCGCCATCTTGTCTCCTTTTTACACCGTGTATCTTGCATTGTTGTTTGTGGTTAGGTTTGAAGGGGAACTTTATCTGAAGCGCAATACTTTATTCATTTGAACAATGAGATGTAATTTGTATCTTTAAATGTTAATGTTGTGACTATAGAATGGATTAACATTATCAATTACGTTGTTCACTTTCCGTTTCAAGAAGTGAAATATAAATTTGAATCGCGCGGTCAGAAAAATGGCGGCGGAGTCGCTTTTTTCACAACCAATCAGAGCCAACCTCAGAGTGTTGTCCATACCTGTTCTCCATATACCTTGGGACATAGAATTCTTAAGCGTAGAAAGTTCGCATTAATTGCGTTTGATTTAATAGCCTAACGTTCAGTTAAAAATGCGCAAATGGGGAAAATACATTGAATCAGAGGTCCGTGGACGGCAATTGGTCGCTCTACTAAAACAATCCATTGCCATTTTAAGCGTCCAAAGATAAAATGGTCTTTTGAGTCTTGAAATTAGTTTGAATTTCCTTAATCACTGATACAGAAAATTTCCGGTTGCCTTAACAATATCTCTGTTTAGCACTTACCAAACCGTACATTCCGATAGCTGTAACCGGAATTTCGGTGATTTTAACCAGAAGTCAAGTTACAGTAAGTCATCAGTGACCTGAATTCTAGTGACATTTACCGGAATTTCCGGTTAGGTAAGTATTTAACAGACGTCTCGTTTCGGCAACAGGAATTTTTTCTCAGTGATGTATCTCGCATGAAATTTGCACATAAATGAGGCATGTGCAAGCGGAGAAAAAATTCTGACCAAAATGTATACCTAATAATGATTCTAAGCAGTCCCCGGAAAGAAATTATCATACGTCTGACAAGAAATTTTGGCGGCAAAGGCAAGCATTTTACAAGGCCACAAATTCTAATTAAAATCGCAAGAATCTAGTTGTGCGGGATTACGAGCTCTTCTGGTGATTAGCACTGGTATGTAATTTTTCACCAGAATTTCTGGTACCTTCAAAAGTAAATTCTGGCGATTTATTTATAATTAGAAATGATGTCCTTATAAAATTTTTGCCTTTGCCCCCAGCATTTCTGGTCAGAGGCATAATGCTTTCTTTTAGGAGACTATTTAATCATTTTGATTGCCGTATTGGTCTCATAATTTCTCTGATGTAAGTACTTACATGTAAAACTGAATTTTGGTATATTTCTGTGTGGAAGAAAATGAAAAAAACTTTGTGAGCTGAAAACGAAGGTACCTTTGATTTTTCCCTTCAACAATACTTTCTTTGCATTATACACACGTATAAATAACATCTTCAGAACTACATATATGAAATTTAGAAACAAAGCAGAAGCATCCTTGTTTTCAGCTCACCAAGTACCTATACACTGAAAAAAAGGGTAAAGTAAATTGTACCCTTATGGCTCCTCTTTTGTGCAGCAATTTGGATGGTTAATACCTACAGCGCGATGGCTAAATGATGCAAGACTACTGGTTATTCTTTTATTGTGATGGGGTCATTATTTATAGTCATACGGTTAATATTCATAGTTATTTTTTAGCCATCTAAATGGCAACACAATACTCGAAGCATATAAAGGTTACTCTTAATTCCGCGAACTTTCAGTGCAACCTTATCTTCTTCATAAAAAACACACATTTCTGACCGATACATACGCCTCATTCTTTCGCTAATATTATAAATTATCGCATCTTTTTTTCAAAAATTCGATACGTTTGGTAAGGGGGGGGGGGGTGAGGAGGAGTTACGGACATGAATGAAGCTTCACCCTGCTAAAAATGACCCGGCATAGAACAGGCTGACATCAGGCTGTGATCAGTTTAAACTGGTAATTCATACGACCTCAGCCTGACCTCAGCCTGAACCAAAGCTATCAACATCAGGCTGACATCAGCCTGAGATCATATGCAATAATTAGCGATCCGGCCCGGAATCGATCCCGCGCTTCCCGAATGGTTGCCCTAGAGAGCGACTTAGCCGACTGCGCCACTGGGCCGATATAGTTAATAGTGCGAAATTAAGCTTCTTAAGTGACTTCGTGACAGTCTGCTGACTTATTTAACAGTCAGTTTGCGCTGCGTTGCGTCATTTCCGGCGCTTTTTAAGTTTTATAACGCACGTTACAATCGTTTACTTGAATTAAGACAGACGATTAATTTCCTAGAATGTGAAAGAGTGTTTTAAATAGATCGGTTTATGTTTTAGTATGGATTCTCTATTATTATCTAGAATATGTCAGGTCAATGCTGATGAGTTTGAGTGCCGTGATATCGAGCAAGTCAGGTGAAAGCATATTTTTCAAAGTGATCGATAGGTATTTGCTAGCACATGCTGGAGTCACACTGATTTTACTTCATTTTGAACTGGAACTTTGGAAAATGTGTAATGGATTCTTGAGCTTATTTAGCGCCTGGACGTTATGTAATGGTCTCCTTTACACTTCTCCAGCCCCTGGAAGTTATGTAATGGATTCTTAGCTTTTGTGGCGCATGGAGGTTAGTAATTGATTTCATTACACTTCTCCAGCCCCTGGAAGTTATGTAATTGATTTCATTACACTTCTCCAGCCCCTGGAAGTTATGTAATGAAGTCTTGAGCATATTTAATGCCCGGAGGTTATGTAATGATATCCTTTACACTTCTGAAGCCCCTGGAAGTTATGTAATGGATTCTTGAGCTTCTTTGGCGCCTGGAGGTTAGTTACGTAATTGATTCTATTACACTTATCCAGCCCCTGGAAGTTATGTAATGGCTTCTTGACCTTTTGTGGCGCCTGGAGGTTATGTAATTGATTTTGTTAAACACTTTTTCCAGCACCATCAGTCATAGTACCAGCAACATAGCACCACCAGCACCATCAGCATGATATGGAGCCGAGCACCGTCAGTCATGGTGCCAGCGACATGGCACCATGATTTCCATGTTGCTCAGGGTGTTATGGTGCTAACATTTTTACCAGGGATAATTTGGTGACCGTTAAGTTTATACTTAACCCTGCGGCCCAGTTCCCTTGCGCACCCCGAGACGTTGGTACACTGAAATATTTTTTAATTTCTAGGGAACACCCCCACCCCTTCCGAAAAGAGAAATTCTGTTTTCGCCAAGATAGAAAAAGTTCAGACAGTCACAAAGGACCAAGGACCATCTGATGTAGCGGACCAGCCTGACCTCGGGCTGATCTCATTTTAATAAGACCAGGCTGATGTGATAGATCAGGGTGATCTATTGGATCAGTCTGAGGTCAGCCCGATCTCAGTTTACCAAGACCAGGCTGATGTGATAGATCAGGGTGATCTATTGGATCACCCTGAGGTCAGCCTGGCCTCAGTTCGGGAGACCAGGCTGATCTGCTAGATCATGCTGATCTCAGTCTGATCTCCAGCTGATCTCAGCCTGATCCGGCGGATCAGGCTGATGTCAGCCCGATGTCAGCCTGTTCTATGCCGGATCATTTTTAGCAGGGCACGCATTAGCATTACTGTTATAAATATCATGATGTATAAGTGGTGAGTGTAGGCGCGGGGAGAGGGGGGTCTCAGAACGTAAGGGAGTTAAAAACTGACTATGTTACTAAGCCGAGACTTTCGTAAAATATTTACACAGGGACTCGAATGGCTCTTCCACTCGGTGTTGCCAGATGTACGGAAGTGGCTTTACGTGGCAATTTATGTTGCATTTGGTTCATTTAAACCCACTAAAAATATCGGGGATCGGATGATGACCATCGAATTCGAACTTTTGCAGGGGTTCAATGGACAAAATGCGACGTTGCCAGATAGTACGCTTCGCCAATGTTTAAGAAGTCCATTTTCCCATTGGAATTCATGTAAAATGATACGGCTTTTTAACCTCAAATCTCGCAACATTGCTCTCATTTTTCAATCTCGCGGCGCGGCATCTTTTGCAGAAAATAAGCTCGCGGGTGACTCACTCGTTTTTTTCTCTTTGTCATCAGGGATTGATCGAAAAATGTATGGGGAGGGGCAGGTGAAGACAGGGGGGTGGGGAGGCAAGAAAATAAAATCAGAAAGCTGAACAGAGTAGCTATCGTAATAAAAACTCCAGTCTATTTTATAAAAATGCGTT
Source organism: Trialeurodes vaporariorum (assembly GCA_011764245.1). Lineage (NCBI taxonomy): Eukaryota > Metazoa > Arthropoda > Insecta > Hemiptera > Aleyrodidae > Trialeurodes > Trialeurodes vaporariorum. The sequence goes on along the minus strand of VMOF01000024.1, from coordinate 23,781,290 downwards.
GTTCAACATAAAAACGGTGGCATAGCGCAGAGCTCAGAGGTGGAGCGTGATATTTACCGCTTGAAATAATCTTCTCCTTGTTATTCTTTGTTCGTGTCAGGCTCGCAGAGCACATTTGGGTCAAAATGAACGGTTGAACGAAATTGCAAAATACACCTTTTCATATTTCATGGGAGGGATAACTGAAAAAAAAAATTAAAATAAAATAAATAACCGTTTCTATCACTTAATGGGAGTTTCGTAAGTGAGTACATGGAGGATACTCACTTAGGAGCTTGCAAATATCCGCTTTGTAATGGTTCTGTTGCAAACTTTTGCTAAAGATGATTTAAGGGTCGATTCAGATACAACAACCTGAACAAATAATGATGGTAACGCTAAAAACTTATGAAATCTACGACTAAACCTATAAAATGCTTTCAAATGCGAGATCGTAATGGTGAAGTCGAGCGCGATAATTTTTCGAGATTCTTATCTTAATTTCGTCACTCTTTCTAAAATGAAAAAGAAAATTTCATAGAGTAATATTACTAGCCACCAAAGAAGTAGTGATTAACAGCTGATTAATGATACTGTGACACAGGTACCAATTAAAGGAAATTCGTTTCTTATTGGCCTCTTCTTGATGGAGTGATAATATTATTAGATGGGAGCCTCCCATCATTAGTTCTACCACCAATACGATCGTGCCATTAAAATTGTATTATGAGTTTAGGAGTGGATTTCGTAAGTTTTTAGAGCTACCATTGTCATTTCTGGAGATTTTTGCTTCTGAATCGACCCTTAATGCCTGTAAAAAAAAAAAAAAAAATCAGTTTTAGCCAAGGATATTGAAATTTTATTTAGCGGAAGCGATAACAAGGGTCGGCAAAATTTGTGAGCAAGAAAATTGTGTTTTTTTGACGGGTGGGATGGAATGGGACGTGGGTCAACCATTCTTTTAATTATAATGTGACATCCGTAGCGAGCTTTGTCGAAACTTTAAGTTCCATGAAATCTTTAGGTCCGTTTCATGCATACATGGTCCTCAATCTATTGGAAGTTTTCCAACGTTAGCTCATATTACAAGAAAAAATGAATGAAAATGAATCTGAGTCTTGCCTGTACATTCAAGGACGTTTTAAAGTCAAACGGTCAAAGTTGTAAGCAAGTTTCGTTATGATTTTGTTGAATGAAAATCGAAAATTCCTCAAAGATTTTTGTGGTGAGCTCCGACCAACACTTCAGAAAACATCTAGCTGCGCTCTTGGAAACATTCAACAAAGCACACACTAAAGTGAAAAATTGTTATACCCGCGGTATTATTTTTACGTAAGAAGGAGGACTTTGCTTTGTTTGATATTCAAGAATAAAGAAACGAAAGTAACGTTCTGACCGCGTGACGTCATTCTAAAACCAATATTTCGCTCAAGCCTGTAAAGTAGCGAAAGTGGTCTCCTGTGTCTTTGTCTCAGTTTTGAAATAACATAAAAATTGGAAGAGCTCATAGTTCAGTATAAAAACCCACGTTTAAGCGATATAACGGCTTGAGGCAACTTCTCCTCATCTCTTGTCTGCTTTTCTTTGGTCCACAATTCAGCGGAGAACAGAACGCATTTCAGAAATGCTCGCAGCTCTTATCAGTGAAACACTTTTTTACGTGATAACCAATAATGCAAAATCGGTTTTTTCGATATAAATCGAAAACTATCAATTTTGGCGAAGAAAGTCAATAAAATAACATTGGTAGGGAAAACTGTTTCCTACGAAAAAGTTGACAAATTTATTAGCAACGCCGAAGTCTTTAACTGTCTAGTATTAGCTGAAACATCCAGGGTAAAAATTGGATTGAATATAAAAATGAGGGTACATTTTACTCTCGTGTGTGGTAAAAATAATGTGTACAAGACTCAGTGTGGCGAAGCGTGAAATTTGACAACAATGTATTTTCTCCATTTAAGTTCACCAAAAAAGTCGAACGCTCCAGTCATCGATCATGACCAGGCATTTTGATCTTTCTAATGTGTTTCAATGGGGGAAAAGGAACGTTGCCAAATCGCACGCTTCGCCACTGACAATACGAAGAGTGAAAAACGGAAAATAGCGAGGAAGAAGGGTGTGTTCACCTCCTCGGAGAAGTACCATAATTTTTTAACTCCAGAGAACTGCAAATCACTACTTTTCTACTATCTTTACAAATATCTTATCTTTTCTTTTTTCAACTATCTCTCTCCTACTTTTCTCATCATTTTCACTCCGCAAATATCTTACTCCAATAAAACTATATATACCAGTAGACTTCATGCGGCTTTAAAATGTAACCGGAGGCGGAGTGAACATTTCCAACAGCGTACAATGCTCGACCATAATAGCTCCTTCAATCGTAGACAAGCGATCGGTATGATTAAAAAGTAATAAATGATTGGCCAGCAGGGTTTGCAGGGTTGCGTTAAATCGACGGACGGACGCTTTAAGAAATATGATGAGCAGTCAAATGATGACTGTCCGTTCTATATAAAGAGCTTTCGATCAAAATCCATGGCATTGGCAAAGTTTTGTACGGGGACAGAGGAGAAAGGGCCCCAACAGAATATAGAATACGGGATGTTTCCAGTCAGAATAATGACTATTCAATAATCCCCTGATAAATAGGGGGATCTTTCAAATTCGGGCCGATGAAACTTTAGAGAGGAAATCGGACTGCTCGAGCAGCATCTCAAAATCAACTCGAGGGATCCACCACCTGAATCTGCCGCCGCGATACACGAATTTCAGGATGCCTTAAGCATAAACGTGGGTGTGTTTTGTGTTGTTCGCAGTTATTCATTTGTTCAGTTGTATGCTGCACGAGTGACGGAAAATGAAAACTCTCTTTTTCATACCTCCTTGCGTGCATTTCTAACTTCCCAAAATTATACAGTTTTTTTTTTTTTTTGTTTTTTATTTTTTTGGAAAAGGTTCACACAATGCCGTTGCATAGTTCGTCACTGCTGAAAGCATTGCAACCCCACTATCTCTGCCAACCCCCCCCCCCCCCCAGTGGCAACCGTCGCGTCGTCGCTGTTGATTACCGGGTTTCATTGCGCGTCTCCAGACCTTTCACGCGTACTTCCTCCTCTCCTCTCCTCTCCTCTCCTCTCCTCTCCTCTCCTCTCCTCTCCTCTCCTCTCCTCTCCTCTCCTCTCCTCTCCTCTCCTCTCCTCTCCTCTCCTCTCCTCTCCTCTCCTCTCCTCTCCTCTCCTCTCCTCTCCTCTCCTCTCCTCTCCTCTCCTCTCCTCTCCTCTCCTCTCCTCTCCTCTCCTCTCCTCTCCTCTCCTCTCCTCTCCTCTCCTCTCCTCCTCTCCTCTCCTCTCCTCTCCTCTCCTCTCCTCTCCTCTCCTCATCCTCTCCTCTCCTCTCCTCTCCTCTCCTCTCCTCTCCTCTCCTCTCCTCTCCTCTCCTCTCCTCTCCTCTCCTCTCACTCTCCCGTCCACTCCTCTCCTCTCCTCTCCTCTCCTCTCCTCTCCTCTCCTCTACCTCTCCTCTCCTCTCCTCTACTCTCCTCTCCTCTCCTCTCCTCTCCTCTCCTCTAACTATATCATTATAGTCGTCATTTTTACTAGGGAATCTTCTTTACTCCTTGAATACCAAATGCAATAATCTTATTGTTCTGATTTGTAGGTTATTTTCTTTTGTTTGCGGCTGTGAAACGTTCGTAGTGCATACATACACACAGGTAGACGGGTGGTTCATCCGATTTTTGAACTAAAGGAGCTGTTTAAAATTTTTGCAACAGGCTTATATTAATAGTCGATTCTGATGTAAAACCCAGCGAAAAGGACGATAAGCGCACTAAAAAATCACGAAATTCACTCTCAAACTCATCGAATGCTTTCAAATGCGAGGATCTTGATGACGGTGATAGCTGCCTTTTATATTGATTTACTTTATCTCACTGAACTAAATCTTCCCGAGGTGTTCTTGCGACACCCTTACAAGAAGAAGAAGAAGTATACAATCGCCATGAGATTTAGGCGACTTATCAAGCTCACTTGCCACTATCGTCAATTTTATAGGGGTTTACATCCGGATCGCCTGTAACAAAACCTGTATCGAAAGTTTTCAACAGCTCCATTGTAATTTTTCTCTAACAGGTGTAAGTTTAAACTTTTTCAATGAATTCGTCGATATTTTCGCAGCATTTAACATAAGAATTGATAGTCCGTTTGTCCACTGCAAAACCTTGCATGAGCTCGATAAAAAAACCTAGATGTACTCTTAAGGATATCATCACGAATACCCATAAGATATCCATAAATATCCAATATATTGACTCTTTCACATACAAGGACTCTTGTCCTAGACTATCACTAGTTAAGGTCGTTAAGAACTAATGAGTTTCAGACTTTTTCATTTGTCTCATCGATAGTTTCGCAGCATTTTACATATAATTATTAGTCCGTTCGTCTACAGAAAACCCTTGCGAAAGCTCCATTTTTCAATTTGAATTTCTTGCGAAAACTACGCTAACTCATTGTAGGCTCTTCAATGAATTTCTTTCATACATGTTAAAAGTATCTTGCTGTTTATCGTTTATAATGTCGATTTTTATTCATAATTGTATGTCCGGGAAATTCCATGTTTCGATCGGCAGTGCGCCGAGCGATGGTATCCACCGCCTCGGTTGAAGAGGCTCCCGAGTCGATGAGGCGAACTTTTATTTGTCTCAGGTGCGTTGTGTTCCAATATACCAGGAATTGCACTCAGCGATTCTTCTCTCTAATTGTTGTATTAGAAATTCCGCTTAGTGGACCGAGACTCAACTCTCGCACAAATTCGAGACCCAACGTCTGAACCCTTCAGTTCAAATCATCTTGAAGGTAAAGGGAAAATCTATAAATTCGTCGAAATTATCCCTCTAAAAGATGTGTCCAGTTAATTTTCATTGTGGTCTGGTGATTTGGAGGACCGAGGTCATTGAACGATACTCAATTACTCATAGACCCTCTAATTTCAAGGTATTCTTCGGGCAACGATGATACGCGATCTTTACCAGGAAATCTTTTCGAAGAATTTAATGGAAAAATGGAGATTTGGGTATTTTTGGGTTTGACAAGTGTTAAATACTGTATTTGTTACGTTCAGGTCTGGATTTTCAGGTAAACGTTGTTCTGTGGGCTATGGAAAGTAAGTCTGGCTAAGCAAAGTCTCTAAATTTCAAACCCTTTCAGAGTCATCAGAGAGATGGTAGGCTCAGGCATCGTCATAAATAATTGCTCTTTGCAAGATCTAAATTATAATTACGAGGGTCAAGATCTACGATTTTTGTATTTCGCTGAAGTGTCAATGAAGGAGGATAGGTAGAAGAGGGAATGAATCCGCATCAAAAATCGTATCAGTCCCATCAAAAGTTGTAAAACATCAATCGTTGAGAAAATCTTGTCAAAACTTCGGGAACGTAGACAAGATCGCGTTACGGCGTTACAAATAGCGGAGAGCATATTGAGAAAGGTTAACGTTTACAGGGTGGCCCCAAAGTAACTTCGATTTACAAAGCTCGACATCTCGAATACCAAAAGATACATCGGCATCTGGTTTGCTCTAAAATTCTCACTTTGTTATGTCTTTTCAATCTATGTATCACTCGATAGGGGTCACCCTATACGGTATTTTTTAGACAGTCTCGCCGGGGACAAAAATGTGTAATATGTTTGGGGGCTTTAAAACCAAATTTTGACTAAATTTTTTGTTGAGATAGTATTTTTTGGTGAAAAGAACCTACTCTTCAGAGTATTTAAAACTCCTAGTTATTCAAATACGAACTTTTTAAAGAGCATTAATGATTTTTTGAAAATGGGTCCAAATCGACTTCTCACCTTCGATATATCGGAAACAAAAAACGCGATATCGGCCTTTGAATTGTACCATAAGTCTTAGAATTGTATGCTCTTTCGTACGATGTATCACAAGATCAGGGGGTGCCATTTGAAAATGTTGAGTCTCCCTCGGGAGAGATCCTTCTTAGGGGGCCTTAAATTTGAAAGTACCCCCTATCACTTAGCCATTTTAAATGATGAAGAATAGCTCAAACTGATCTCAAAAATCTTCATTCGCTGAAAAATTACGATCATTTCAAAGTTACTTTTGGGCCACTCTGTACAGAACGCAAGAAGACACGGATGAGAAGGGAGGACGGGAGAGAAATTGCGGGGAAAGGGAAACAGGGAGGAGAGAAAAGGGATACTCACGCAAAATAAAATTAAATTGGAAAGTTCCTCCGTCGCGTTGCTCATCCACCGTTCCAAGTAATACACTCGCGAGTTTGTCTCATACGGTTCATCTCTTGTTTTTACTTTGTTTTGTTTCGCGATGAAGTGTGTGTGTGTGTAAGTGTGTGCGTGTGTGCGTATGGGGAGTATTTTTTCCCTTTGTTTATATTTCATCCAATAAAAAAGTGTCCGTCTAATGCGATCATCCACCCGCTATAAAATCTCAGCGCGCGCGCGCGCGCGCGATTGGGTTTAGTAAAGAGCGCGTCGCGTCGTCGTCACCGGTGAAAATCCGACAGAGAATCGAGATTCGTAGGGAGAAACATATGCGGCCGATTCCCACGGAAATAAATTGATATTCGCGCGGAGAAGATTCCTTGCTCCGATTGATTCGGGGGATAAGAGAGATCGTTGTTGCCAACAACAGAGAGATGTCAATGTATCGTTGGACTCAAATCACAGACATTCAAATACGTCTTCGGGCATTTTACAAGCTGGTTGTAAAATTCTTAAAGGCAAAAAGCATTTTGCTCATTTCATGGTCACGAAAAACTAGGTTTGCTTGATGCTTTATGGAGTTTCAATTAAAACAATCGTATCGAGGTTTACTTTATCTCATTCAAAAACTAATGCACTGATAAACCAAGTGGCTTTTAGAGTTTATAGCTTTTCTTTGGCTGGTTCTTTCGTAGTGTTGTTTTTAGCGAAATGAATGTGTTCCAATCAATGACATTCTCGTTTTAAATTAACACTAGGTATAGAAAAAAAAAACACAAAAAAACGAAAAAACAAAAAAACAAAAAACAAAAAAAAAAAAAACAAAAAACAGCCACGGAAACCCTAATCAGTAAAAATCACTGGATATTTCAATTTAGTAGCTAAATGAATGTGCGCCTCTAAATCAACTCTGCAGGCCGATCATTTACTTCATCGTTAAACCGATCGTTAAAACTGTCTACGAGTGATGCTTTTGGTCGAAAATTGTAAAACTTGGCTGTTGCTATGGTAACCATCGTTAAGAGTCTCGTTTTATAAAGGCTATTCATGAGTAACCTTTAAAAAACGGACACTATAACGATGGTTACCATAGCAACGGCTAAGTTTTACAATATTCGACCAATAGAATCACTCATATACACAGTCTAAACGATCTCTTTAACGATGAAGTAAATGATCGGCCCGCTGAATTTATGCACCTCGAGCACCAAAAGATGGCCGATGACGGCAGTTTATACTGTTGGTTAGAATGTACACAAACGTCTTACTTCCTTCATATTACTTACAATTTGTGTCATTATGTGTGTTTCTCCGGAAAATATTACTTTCTTGGTATTGTTTGTGATTACTACGGTATGGATACATTACGTTCTGTGTCGATTTGCCGGAATTCTGGAACGGAAACCTACCCACTTTGTTGAATGCTGTTTTTGGTCATCGAAGCTGCTCGAGGTGCCTACATGTAGGGTTAATTCGCCCTTTCGACCGCCATCTTAGGCTTTCATTAAAACACCGTTTGCCGGTTGAGGAATAGATTTTGAGACTATTTGATGCTCTCGATGTAATTTTAATGCAATTTTACACTAGAATTGTCCCTTCACAACGCTATCGCAAAAGTATGCGACAGACCCATCATATCGATATCTGTGTCCAGATATAGCCTTTAACATCACTTTCACCTTAATTGCAAACCCATTTCAAATGGATTTGTCTCAAATTTTAATTTAATATGGCAAACAAACCGAGCCCGTGTGAAAGCTTCATCAGAGATTTCTATCGTAGCAGCCTCTGAGGAGTCAGAAGAAAGAAATGACGTCTCCAGAAAGCCCCTTTATTGTTATTATAGCGTGTTGATTTTACCCGATTTTTGACGTTAAAATGAAAGAGCAAAGCTGCAACCGCAAGAACACGTGAGATACAATACGAGTAGGCCCGAATGAATGAACTTAAATTTTCTTCCCCGGTTGGGGAAAAATACTCGTCATCTCGAGTTTCCGAAGATATAAAACGGTATTCAACAAAAGGCGTTATAAGATTGTTTTGTGTTCGCGCTAATCGAAATGTGATTGATTTAAGGCGTCACAAAATGAAACGGTCAAAAATCCTCGAGCCGTTTTTCCACAAAAGAGAGCACTCGGATTCCTTTTCTTCCGTAAAATTGAACTGCTTGCGTGGCTTCAAATAAAAGAGAGTGGAGGTTGACTTTTTGAAAGTTGTTTGGTTTTCCTTAAATTTGTTTACGCGGTTGGCTTACAGATAATTGTATTTCGGGGAATGCGTGAACATCAAGAACATCAATTCCTTCGAACGAGAGAAACAACCCCCTTCCCTCCTTTTTACAGATATACCAAGAGGGTTCAGTCACGATGGAAGTAAAAAAAAAAAAAAAAACTCTTGATTGGCTCACCCAGGCTCCATTGTAGCCACCATTAAAGGCGTAGTCTTTGTTTGATGTTTGAATATACATACATTTAGTAAGGTATTGTATATTTCTTAATTATAAATGAATCGGTGATTTTAAAACAAAAGCGTGCGGTGAGTCAAGATGGGGCTGCGGCACAGTTACAGTTTACTGCCGTAATAAACTCCTTCAATTTCACGGAAAGGCAAAACCAACACCCTCCTGTACGAATAGTTAACTAATCGATGTTTGATGTACCAACAGCTGCGAGCCGGTGCCGGTGCTGGTGGGACCTTTTCGGTTCTGCGTATATCTAATAACTTTTCGTTCTATTAGAGTAAAAAAAAAAGTTATACCAATAAATACAATCATGATAGTTATAATCATGATGGGTATTAATATTTTTAAATGCAGTTTTACTGCTTAATTAAATTCCAAGTTTAATACATTGGTGATTTGAACTCGGAAGGCACGTATAACACGACCACGAGAAGACGTATAAAGTCAAGAAGGAAGTAAAAATCTTTGATTGGCTCCTCATCATTCTCAGTTGGATCCGCATCATTCTCAGTTGGATCCGCATTTGAGGTGTAGTTACGTTTGTTTGATGCTTGAACACTCTTCATATAAATTCTTAAATCCTGATTTTACTAATAATTAATCGGTGATTTTTAAAAAAAATTGTGTTATAGGCGAGTCGTTTAGAAGAGGCAACGGCAAAGTCATAGTCACAACTTTTTTAATATATTCCTTCAATTTCACGGATAGGCAAAACGATTACGCTTCTGTACGAATAGTTAACTAATCAATGTTTTAAGAGGCCATTGGATATGAATGAACGTATTTCGTCCTATACTTCATTCTCGCTCCTTTTTTTTTTTAAACAGTGTGTTGTTGCCAAATTGCACGAGCCGCCACTGCCGGATGTTCATAACAGACTGTTTTAGCACAGCGATACATCGTATCTATTGCCGTTCAGAAACCTCTGATTATTATCGAGATTCAACAGTTTTTGCCTCACTCTGAAAATTTTTCTGCTGGCGCCCATATGTGGGAACCGAAGGTAGAATAGGCCTAAATGTCATAGCATTCAATAAGAACGCGGGGGAGGGATGAAGGGCTGTGGAAAGGGTTTCATCCATATTCGACCCTGAAAACGATCGAGAGCATTGGAACCTTTGGGAAGAAATCATTCCACTTCTCAAAGGATCGAGCACAGAGCGAGTAGGAATACACGACACACGTGTACATACAAACAAACGCCGCACACTTGACCAAAACAAGGATTTTTCCGGACATGGGAAACATTACAGTGATGATATTTTCTTGCAAAAGCCATGTTCTATGAATCGTGTTAATGATTGTGTGCCGAACGTAGATTTCAAAGCTCTGATGACGGGAGGGAGGGGGGGGGGGGTTTCACCCCAACATAAAACTATTGCTGATGACTTATTTTTTAATATTTTTAAAAGCTGTATAAGTACCACCTTGTCTAGTATTCTCTGAGAAATAATATTATAAATATTTTTTTTAAATTGTTTCAACTTGTAATGTTTTGCAAAAAAGTACCAAGTTCAAATATTCCACACAAAAAAACTGTAACATGCTAACATACGTCTCGTCGATTTCTTTGAATTTTGAAATTTATATATAAGATAATATACATAATTATACATTATCTGAACTGCATATAGTAAGTCATAATATCAATCGCAGAAAAATAAAATTGTTCGTCCTGTAAACTACAGGAAAATGCGTTGTGGCCGAAGGGGGGCTGCGGGGTGAATTTTCAACCCAGCTACTTTCTTGCCTATCAGTGTGGGAAAATTTGATGAAAATTTTCGATTTTGGAAATAAAACGCTTATGAATACCCTTATCAAAAATAGATGGAAGTTTGAAGTGGTTTGTTGAAACTGTGGCTTTTTATATTAGAAACACTGGCCCGGAGTAAAAGTCCCCCCCCCCCCCATATACACACGAGGGTTAAGCTAAAACATGAATATAATTTGACCAATTTTCAGTCATCTTGCTATTTTTTGTTCATACCCTTGATTATTGTTATTCAAATTTATGTCCGGAAATTCCTTATTTCGATTCACTATGCGCCGCGTCTTGCCGTCTTAAGACGAGACCGAGAGACTCCCTTTTAGGGGAGGGCGGGGATGACGATGATTGCGACATTAATCCATTGCATGATTTATGTGACAGGCCGACACACTTTACAGACATCAAACACATGCGGACGATGCGACGCGACGCGACCGCGCTTATTTACACGCGCGTTGGGCCGCGCGCCGCGGCGCGGCGCTCCTCCGGATGTAAGTACGCATGAAGACAAGACGCGCTCAAAACGTAGGTCACGTGAGCGACACACAAGCATCACGTGAGCGTCACACGACATGAGCCTCAGCGAGGCGCACTCTCGAAGATCGATTTCAATTAGAAGCCCAGACGAACGGCTAATTGAAAGAACGATACTTCGGGTGCAGGGATATAGGAAATAGGATACACGATACAAGATACTGTGCTCGGCTGAATGCACGCGGCGTACTCACACTGCATCGACACGGCGTTGCCAGATTTAAGAGGAAAAAGATGTATCCGTCGGCCGATTATTTACTTTTGCGTCTAACCAATTCCTCCGTGATTTTAAAGGAAAGACCTCATTAATGTGATGCAGTGTTGACGCTTAGAGAACAAATACTCGTAAAATGAAAATAAACACTTTCATCAAAAACTAACCTCTTGAAAGAGGTAAACAAAGCTGATTTGGCAACATGGATGCATTTTTTTACTTATATCAGGCACATACTGTGTAATTATCGAGTATTGAATCACGAAATAAATTTTAGACCACGCATAGTAGAGCTATTTAGACAACCACAAATCAAATTTATTCTGTCCATTTCCAACGCACATTTTTTTCCAGAAATAAACTTTAAAAAAAAACTGATCAACCCCCGATTGGAGCACAGAACACAAGTAACAAAGCTCATAAATCTTGGTAAAGCACGATTCAAACATTACAATTGAATCATTGAATGCTGTGTTTATGAAAAAACTAGCCGTTCCAAGCACCCTACGGGCGCCCTCCACGGCCAGCATTCTAGGGTTACGGGCTAGTTGGTACCTAGTTGGTAAAAAATGATAAAATGAAACGGAGTATTGGTGATGAGAATTAAAGAGATGAAAATGTAAGAATGTGAGCGCAAAGCGCTTGTACTTTCTTGTATTAAATAAATAAATAAAAAAAAAAGATATTGCCGGGCAATGTGTAAAAAGAACTAATAAGACGCGGAGGATACCAAAATAAAAGCGTTGAAAATCGAAGAGGAATTATAAAAGAGAAGCGAGTGCTTAAAGGTTACATATAACGGTGACAATCCACGGAAAAAATAAATGCACAATGCGCTAAGAATGTTTTCTTAAAAAAAAAAAAAAAAAAAAAAAAAAATTAAATCAAGACCATACTGCAAAATATTAGGAACGTTATTCAACGATCCCGAGTGATATAAGTCGAAATGATAAAAATTTAAAGAATAAAATGAAAAGAGAGGAAAGAAGAAGAAAGGCAAACGAATGGTTAATACGAAGAATGGGAGTGCGTTAGTCGAGAGAGATGAGCGTCCGTAAGGAGTGAGAGAGAAGGTTGCGGGTACGGGCGAGCGACAGAAAAATTTTGGAGAAAGAACGAAGTAATCAGTGCGCAAGAGATGACCGACGATCGAACCTGCCCCCTTCACCGCTCTCGCTGTACTGACTCGTCAACTGATAAGGTGAGACTGCCGAGCGTAGAGTGGAGGGGAGGGGCAGATCAGAGAATCCAGCTCAGGCGATGGCGTGGAGCATCACGTCACCTCGCTGTCCGTGCGTTGTGCGAAAATGAGTTTTCACTCTTATTTTAAAAGAGAATTTTTTTTAGAAAACTAATTCGACAGATTTTTTCTAAATACCCTAAGGAATCATCGTGTCAAATTTGAGGGAAATCGCTTCGGCCAATTTTCGGGAAATAGAAAAAACATTTTGGAGGGACGTCAGCTTTATATATATAATATGACGTAGAGAAAAATTGAACTTTTAAAAAACCACATAAAAATCACACCCTGGACGAATGGAAAATAAGCTTCCGGACAAAAAAACTAGGAATCTTTCGACCTTTAAATCAAAGCTGCCCTCTTTCCGTATAATTGATGACATTTTTCAAAGATTTCGACACTGTTTAATTCAGTGTATGATTGTAATGAACGAAAAGACTCTGATCTGTAATCTTTTCTCAATCGATGAAAACTCCGTTCATTAATTAAAGTATCCGCAAGTTTTTTAAAGTCCTGGGTGACTCCACCGGTTGAGAAAAGATTGCAGATCACAGTATTTTCGTGCGTTACAGCTGTACACTGAACTGACTTGTATAATTATCTCTCAACCGTTGGAATCATCGGTGAATTCAAACATTTCATTAATTATAAGCAAAATGATAGCTCTGCTTTAAATACCGGAGGCATTGAAATTACAGTTATTACTGCGTATATAACTGAAGCTATTGATTTAGAATTGTAAAAGACTTCACTCGTGCCATACTGCCAGCATAGCTCCGTCATTGCTCATTAAACTTGAAAGTCATTTTCTGAGTCTGTGAATGAATTTCGTAATTTTTAAGTGGGCTCATGGTAATTTTTGCTGCGGATTTAACTCAATAATTGACTATTCAATTACTATTAATTATAGCAGAAGCAGACCCGTCACATCTTACAACCGGGCCCCGATACTAATTAAGCTTCCGGGCCCCTTTCCCTTTTTCTTAATGAGAGGTAGGTGGGAAAGAGGGGGCACCCCCTCCCATCTCCCACAACTCCGAGACATTTTTTAACATTTCCCTTCCGAACTATCTCTGCCGGCCATTCAGAGTCGAACACTTTCAAATTAAACTCATCTAAATTTAAATTATTACTGCAGATCCAAGTGTAAATTCAAAGTATTAAAGACAGAGACCAAGTTAATTTCAATACGAGGAAAATAAAAAATATACTAAAAGTCTCTATAAATCGAAGAAAGAAAAAAAATAAAGAAAAAAAAAATCGGCTCGCCGGGCCCCTCTATAGGGCCCGGGCCTCGGACCCATGGGTCCAGGGCCCCCCCCCCCCCTCATGTGATGAGCCTGAGCAGAGGCTAGTAAGATCCTTATTTCTATGAGAAATGTCGGATTCAGCATTAAAATAATCGTTATAATGCCCATGGAATGCGCCATATTAAGCACATCTATGTTTTGAGAAGGATATTCTGTTTGTTTAAATTGACAACAATGGACGACACAGACATCGGAACCCCCTTGAGCTACTCTCGCTCGTTCTTGCTTTTTCAGCATCTCTCGGAAAGCTCCTCTCCACTTGAGGATGACATCGCTCTTCGCTCTTCCCTTTCCAACCTCTGTTGTGGCGAACCGAACGTTTAAAGAGAAATATCGACTAAATTGCTGTAACGACTGACTTGGTTTCACAGCCGAGGTTTACAATAATTATACTTCTTTGGGTGTTTTTATTTTTACTAGCTGTTGATTATGAAATAATAAAACATCAGGTTTTTTTTTATTGATTTGCTACATGAAATTATAAAATGAAAATTATGTCGCCTGAACTATAATAACTATGATAATTATAATGAAAAATACATGTTATGATATAATTACCATGGTCAACTTTATTTTCCAGAAATCAGGTTTGATTCAGTGGCGGATCGTGCCATCTGGCAACGATGTCTTCGCTCCATTTGAATCTATGTTTAACAATCGATTGCTGGTGAAGCGCTGCTTCACTTTCGAATCGATTGTTTTACATACAATCAAATGGAGGCATGATATTGTTGCCAAATTGCACGAGCCACCACCGGTTTGATTTATATATGTGTATATAGTGTTGGGACAAATATATTGACGTGAATTAGCATAATGGGACTGATTGTGAGATCCATTTCCACAACTTTACAGGAAGTGGTTTGAACTGAATTGCTTTCTCATTTAACCCTATTCTAACTGTAAAACTTAAACGCCTTTTGGTTCCTTCATTTTTGCCTCGTTATACAAAATATTTTGGATACTTTGCGATGTGTACATCTTGCCATTTACTGGCTTGGCGTCATTAGGGGAAAGTTGTATAGGCTCTCTTACAAATTAACGGGAAAAACGGGGGTTAGGTGTCTCAAAATCTATGAGCTCACGTTTTTGCTCTCAGTGAAAAATTAGCAAGGTGTGGACAGAACCTTTTTCTCGCCTCGGCGCGCATTTGTGATGCGTGGTATGATATCAGAGTTGCCGTTTTGCATGATCTCTCATTACGAATGAATCAGTGGCGGCTCGTGCAATGTGGCAACAATGGACTCCCTCCATTTAAACCTATGTAAAATAATCGATTCTTTGGTGAGGCGCTGTGCCTCACCTAGAATCGATCTTTTAGCACAGATTTAAATGGCAAAATAGCACTGTTGCCAGATTGCACGAGCCGCTACTGGAATGAATCCGTTGCGTACGTTTGCTATTGCAGTGTGACACATTAATTCTAACGTAAAATTCGGCTAAAATAACGATGCGCACATTAAAAACTTTCAAAATCCACTTATTCACTCAGGAATTCACTCCCAATTCAAACAACCCGCTCTACACTAGGTACCATCATCACCGACAT
Source organism: Trialeurodes vaporariorum (assembly GCA_011764245.1). NCBI lineage: Eukaryota > Metazoa > Arthropoda > Insecta > Hemiptera > Aleyrodidae > Trialeurodes > Trialeurodes vaporariorum. The sequence continues at coordinate 23,765,990 of VMOF01000024.1, read as the reverse complement.
TTCGAGAATTTTGATTGCTCTCCGTGTTGTGCTTAACGTGTCTAACAAAAATCTTGAGTGGATCTCCAGCAACGTTTCTATACTACTAACTGGGACTTTTCTCAGAGGCGTGGGAGGACCCCAGCTGATAATCTCAGGCGAATAATTAATTTTAATTCCTTCCAATCGAAACAACGCTTGCTTAGGACATTCTTTTATTTTTGTTTTTTTTTTTTTGGTTTTAAGGAGAATCCGAATCTCAATTTAATTTTCATTCATTTTCATCATACAGCATGAGAAAATATCGATAGACAAATTTCGAAGATAGTCAGTCGAGTTCTTTTGAAATAAGCTTTACATATGCGAAGAAGGGAAGTCTATACTTGTGACGTCCACTAAGTACGTCCATCAACGACAGTTTGACGTGAAATACCTGGTTTCATCTCTACGGAAAAGGGGGTCGGAGAAAAAAAGGGTGGCCTTTTGTGAGTTTTGGCTTCCGTGAATGTTTGAGTGAATTATATCGAACCGTGATTTTTTAGTAGCTTTTCGGATTTTGAGCACTGAAAAAACAAAGTTTTAAGTACAGCCAAAGCAGCCCTTTAAAATAGATCCCCGGAGCAAAAGCTAGCTCTACCGGAGCAAGTTGCGGTTGTATCGAAGCACTGTTTCAGTAGAGCAAAAGCAAGACGATCGGATGTTACTGTACCAAAGTTGTGCTTCTGTACATATGCAACTTTCTCTGATAGAGCAAGAACTTTTGCTCTGAGAAGCTATTTTAAAAGGCTGCTTCGGCTGTACTTAAACTTCGTTTTTTCAGTGAGTGAATCGTCGCGTCGGCGCTAGTAAAGTATCGATTATAATAATATAATAATAATAAATTTTATTTGTACATGTATAGCATTGTTTACAAAGCTTTGGATACACGTCAAGAATAATTAATAAAAACAAGGCGCTTACAAGACTCTAACGCGAAAGGAAACAAAATTAAATTAAAAATACGATACCAATAGAGTGTATAAAGGACCTAAACATTTTCTTTACTGCATCTCAAAGAATTCTTTAAGAGAGTAGGGTGATTTTCCTTTAATTTATTTTTTAGGCTTTGGAGGAAGTGAGCTGGGGGGATTCTCAGGGGATTCGATAGAGCCTCCGAGAAATCGATCCTTTTGCATAGGGTCAAATGAAAGTAGAAGGAAAATCGGGTTTTGGTGATTGTCGATGGCAACCCTGGCGATGGCGTATGACAGAAACCCCGAAAATTTGAATTTGACTGGAGACAATTTAAGTCGTTGGAAAGGCGTGGTTTCTTCATTAAGTGACAGATAGATGGATCGTCGTTGTCAGAGCGCTGGACGACTGGACGTGGAGGTGAGGTCAACCTCAACGGATAAACGAGGTATAAAAAAGAAGGAACGGAAAACGAGGCTTGGACGGAAGGGGGGGCGTCCTCTCCCCCCCCCCCCCCCGGGGGAGAGGAGGATGGGGAAGGGGAGGGGGGGAGAGGAAAAGGAGATTCTTTCGTCGATCCCTTCGCTCCCACATCCTTGTTAAGCACGGTGGTAAGAAATTACACGTTTCTGGATTGATCCACTCTTTATTTTTTTATTTTAGTTATCCGTTTTTTAGCAAGTTATTTATTTGGTAATTTATTCTTTAACAATTATTTTTTATAAATGTCTATGAACATTATTTGTTGTTATTATTTTTTTCTTATTTTTCAATTTTTAATTCTTTATTTTAGTAGTTTCTTTGAAATATATTATTTATTTTTATCCATGTAGACTCGTTTTGCACACGTCTCAAAATTTTCTTTTAGAGCCAAATTTCATCCTCTCATTTTTTTTCGAGGATTTCTCTTCGTTCTTATTCTGTCAGTGAAATTGAAGAATCCACGGAAAGGATTTACGTTAAATCACTTCAGGCGTTGTCAACATTTGAAAAATGACCCTTCATTTTTGATTCTTTCGTTGCTGACCTAAATATAGAAATTCAGAGTGAAAAGTAAATGGGGATACTACCGGACAAGCATGACAAAAATCCGAATTTGTTTTGATTTTTGTTTACAATAAAATTAATCTCTTCTTCTGATTGAGTCACATAGAAAAAAGTGAATAATCAGTTTGCAGAATTTTGAGAACATCTGAAGTGACGAATCATGTTCTTTCCGTGTAGTCATCATTGATAGTATTGTTATTTTTCACTAAATTATTTTATATTTACAGCTTTCATTTTCGAATTTAATATTGTACCTAAGCTGCTCGAAGCAAGGAAATAAAAAATGGGGGGGGGGTTCTGAAAAGGAAACGCCAGTAGCTACTTTGTCAAATGCTCTTCATCGGCCATTTTTGCTGCTCGTGGTGCATGCATGTAGGGTTGATCCGCCCTTTTGACCGACATCTTAGGCTTTCTTTTAAATGCCTTATGTGGGTTTATGAGTGAATTTTGAGACTATCTGATGTTCTCAATGTGATTTTCTCGCGATTTTACACCAGAATCATCCCTTCATAACGCTATAACAAAAGTATGCATTAGACATATTTCTGAGATCCTGGAGATTGTTGTGAACTTCCTCATGTGCGGTGGCCGACGCGACGTGGCTGCATTCGTTTCATTTTAATCCGAAACTCGGAGTCGAATGAGCGAAGAGAAACCGCAATTGTCGGCTGATAATAACTTTTAAACGATCCCAACTGTTTTAGTGATAGAAGAGTGGTTGCGAAAAGGAGCGAGGGGGGTGAGAGTGCGCGATAAAACGATGAGAGCTCGAATCGTGACCCTCGCGGAGTTAACACGTCAAATCTCCCCCATGTTTCAATGTTCCTTCCCTTGTTGATTGTAAACTTTGATGGTCTTCATGTCATTGGATCGCCTCTTGTACCATGTCACCGGACACACCGCAACTATTCGAAAACCGATCAGTGGATGTAAATCGAGGATCAATATAAATCAAACCAATTTGTTTATTCGAAGAGCAAATGATTTGTAAGCAAATCTATAAGATTCTGGCCTGCGGCTGCGGGCTCGTCATTTATACTTTTAGGTTAAACCGATAACCAAAAGACGGTCTCCGAGTGTATCGGTCTACAATTTCAAAACTTAGCTACGGTAATCTTATAGTTAAATTGTCCGTTTTCAACAGCTATCAATAAGCAGATCTCATGAAGCTATACAGCTAACAGAAATGTTGAATATACTTACCATAACAACGATCAAGTCTTACAATGTTCGACCTATGGAGTCACATAAAGGCATTTCTTAATGAGTTAAAAGTAAATGTAGCGGTTTACTGTAAAAGTTAGCGAGCAATCTACTGGTTAATGCTGAGTGCTGTTAGTGGCATTTGAACAATAAAAGACAAACAAATAAACAAAAACACTAAAAAACTGTTCAGCAAAAAAATATTATTTTACTATATTTTCTTAGGCGTTTGTAGATATGCTTTATGGACATCACCTTCGTTCTCGTTGATTTGAGCCCACGCAAGGTTTTGCGAAAGGCAAATCGACAACCAATCCTGAAGTAAAATTCTATAAATATAACGATGAGATCATTAAAAAAGTCAAAGAATCAATACCCCTGGTAAAAAAAAGTTTCGTCAGAATTTACACACCTTGCGCCGTTTTCCCGAAAAAGATAGTGGACGGGTGGTCTGAAACACCCTGTATATAATAATTAAAACTATAAAGTAAATAAAATAATGCATTGTAAATAAATAGCTCCACCGAAAAACGATACATCTGACATCACTAGTTGAAAGGTTTTTTGGCCTAGAGAAGCTTAAAAAGGAAAGAAAAAGTCTGAGGTGATGTGCCAAGAATAAAAATATTCCAGAAGAAACAGAAAATTCACAAAAATCAATCGCCGGTGAATTATTGACGGGTTGTTGTGTGTTTCTTCATCCAACTGTCGCAACTTCAGATGTAATGTTTTTCGGCGCAGACCTTCAATATTTCAAGTCAATTCAAGTTAGTCATGAGAGATTATTTCAGCTCTTGCTTGCATTATGCACCACCACCGTTGCTCGGCGTGAGACTTTTTGCATCAAGCGCGAGCAGAGAGGGAGAAGGTATGAGCCTCCTTCAATTTTTAATGGAAATTACAGCTCCCGCGCTGGCGCCGTAATCTTGACAGCAAGGCAATCAATTAACGCGCTACTCCGGCTCTATCATTACCATTTATGTCTATATTTCTGAGTGCAGTGTTTTCGTTCGTAATCCCAGCCTCCCCCGCCCCTCCGAGAAAAGTATATGCCTCTTCCCTCGAATGTTCACTTCTAGAGGAGTTACTGCGAACTTCGATGGTGCACTATCTCAGCATTATTCACTTTGAGCCTGAGTCTTATAAGAAATTATTCGGACTTGCGCATTTGATCATGCGACTATGAATCCAAATAAAAAAGTAGTTTATCATCCTACAAATGAACGCGATATCATACGAGGGTGGATTTTAAAGTAAGTTTACCTATTTTTTCTTTCTCAGAAATTATTAATGTTAGAAAAAAAAAAAAACAAACCCAGAGTTGGAACGTACGTACTCTCAGCTTTTTAACGAGCTACAGTTTTGCAATTTGACTTACGCGTTGCGGAGATATCGTGGATTTTCCACACCCGGCTCTCCTTCAAACGTGCCCACCTTTTTACGCGCTGCGGAGCTCACAGAAAACATGAGAAAAAGTCAAATAGAGCTACTATTTTATTGAAACAAGTTATAACATTGTTGCGAGGCATCTCACCTCATTTTTTGACATAGTCCACTAGATTCTTGAATTTTTCATATCGGTGCAACAATTTTTGTGTACGCAGCCGTCGTAAAATTCTTTCCCCATACTCCTGAACCAGGTGTTGACGAAAGCTGTTAACCCAGCTTCAATTCATGATGATTGAACTTTCAGTACTGACCGAAAGTTTGAAGATAGATACAAATTGGATCATTTTATCAGTAGAAGAGTAGTCTATTCAGTAAACAACATGCACTCAGGTGTTATTGAGATGTCTGATCCGGAGATAAGCGCATCGCCTGCCAAAACTGGCAGTCTTCTGTAGCGCATGAAAAGGTGGGCACGTTTGAAAGAGAGACGGGTGGGGAAAATCCACGATATCTCCGCATCGCGTTGGCCAAATTTGAAAAACTAAAGCTCGTTAGAAAGCTGAGAGTATGTACGTTTCAACGCTGGGTTTTTTTTCTAGCATTGATAGTTTCTGAGAAGAAAAAATAGGTAAACTTACTTTAAAATCCACCCTCATAAAATAAAGATTAATTCGTAATTCGTAATAGAAGCGTCACTATCGCCAATGTTTCTGTCGGCTTTTTATGGCAGTGACACTATACTTTTGTGAGGTTAGTAGTTTATGCTCTCAAAGTCCGCCATAATCAATGAGCTATAACTTTAGAGTGGCGGCGGGCTGGTACACCTTGTGACAAACTTGCTGCTTCATTTTGCGCGATAGGACCTATAACACTGCGCAAGGCCGGATTTATGTTTTTGCCACCTGTAGGCAATGCCATTTTTGCCGCCTCCCATAATGAATTAAATATACCTTGGGCTGCCCCCCCCCCCCGAGAGGAAGGCTTTCATAATTGTAAATGGATGGGATGCAATTATGCCTAACTGCATGCATCGTTTTGCCATTGCTATTGCTACTATATAGCCATCCCACGATCAAAAAGAAGAGAATGGCTGAACACAGAGAAGAAAGGTCTTACGTAAATGAAACGTATTTTTAATTTTTCACTCACAATTTGAATTTCGGTAGATATTACACCGGTTGATTGTTAAAATTACAATTTTGGCACAAACGTTGGCATTTTACCAGCAATTTGAAAAAGAAAACAGCAACTTCAACTTCTTCCTTCGCCTTGGTATTTGATTTGTTTTTTGTTTTCGTTTTCTTTGTTTTTTGTTTTGTTTTGTTTTTTTTTTTATTTAGAAGACCGAATTTGCCGCTCCCCAAAATTTGCCGCCATAGGCACGTGCCTCTTTTGCCTTATGGGAAAAACGGCCCTGCCACTGCGTCGCGTCGTCGCGGCATCACTCTGCGTCACAGTGGCGTCGCGTGCAATTTGGCAACAATGTATTCTATCCATCTAAACTCATGTAAAATATCGAATTCAGGGGGTGCACAGTGCACAAGGAAAATTCGATATATTTAATGAGTTTAAGTGGAGCAGTTGCATTGTTGCCAGATAGCACGCGACGCCACTGCTCTACGATTATAGCTCGTTAGTTGTAACAAAGCGATTTATTCACAAAAGCATTTCTGAAGTTTCATGGTCATGTTCGAGTCATCCCGCCTCAGACAAGTTAATGTCAAACTCCATCAACAATATGCGGGTTCGCTTAAAAGTTGCCGTTTTGATTAATCTGTATGATGAATCTTTTCAAAGTTTAAACCTACGTTAGTACGAGAGTTACTCATCAGGAGTCCAACAACATAGCGGACCGTGAAAGCTTTCAAATGAGTATAACAAAAATTATATCTCCGTCGAATGAATCCAAAAAAAAGAGAGAAAAAAAAAAAAAACAAACAAAAAACACTGTGTCTGATGGTTGGTCCGCGATTCTGTGTGGAGAGCCGTGCTCAGTAATTTTGTACTCTACCCCTCCTCACCACCACCCCCTGCACCCCCTGCTTCTTGCATTGCCTCGCAACCTTATGACACTCTTGACTTTCGTCTCTGGTTTCCTGTCAGACAACACTCCAACGCGGGTACCAAACGACTTCCGCTCTTTCTCTAAAATTCCGGTTTAACCTCAAAGTTACCACCACCACCGCCTTTTTTCTCAATTTAATTAACTCGTCCACTTTTGGTCGTACTCTTCCCACCCCTTCTCATCCCTTCCCACTCTTTCCTACCCATTTCCCCCGCTTTTTCTTATTTAATAACACTCTCTAGTCTCTTCCACTCTCATTCTTTAGGGATGCTGGAAGAAACAAAGTGCTGGAAAGTGGAGTCTGCATCAGCAGGTGTGGGTATAAAATGCACCTCCGCCATAAATTACATGGGGTTAGTTCAAAACATATAGAAAAGTACGAAAGGGCGAAAGAGCGTAGAATCAGAAACATAGTCATAAAAACATCAAGTGACAAAATTCAAAGATTTTCGACTTCATTATTATTTCCGTCCATTCATTGGTTTGATTTCAAAGTCGTATCCTTCTTTTATAACAATCATCAGTTCTTAAAACGAATTTTCAGACTGGAGGTTGAAATGTCTGGTGATGAAGGGGACCAAATCGAATTTCGACCTCCAAATCACAAAACGACATTGGTCTGTGGTTTGTTTACAGCGTGCTCAAATTTGTACGCCTTTTTGATTGATGTGCGTCAAGTTGAAGGTCGGGATTATAAGAAATAAAAATTGAGAAACAGGTGGAGGTTTTGCTCCCTAAAAAACTCCCAAAACTCAGATTTTGGATTTGTAAAATATTTTTAACCCTCATTGTTATCCCAAGATATTTGACCAATACATGGAACCGAGGTAAAATTTCGTATTCTGCCTTTTTTTGTAAATCTCAAGAAGAATATTTTTAATTCACAGACGATTCTATGGGTTGATAGAAAGATAACATTATATACAACTCCGGTTTAGCAGTAAAACTACGAAGCATGAAAATTAACTGATATCTGTTGTCTTTATTCAATCGATGAATCATCAATAAAAATATAAATAAAATAAAGATTGGAGGTTTTTATTTATATACTTTTCTTCAATAGTATAATGGGGCAGTTGCAAGGGTCTGAAATGTTGTGTTTTTGTAAAGAAAATTATAAAACTTGTTGAGCTAAGAACAATGGTGCCTTTGGTTTTTTCCTAAGTGTCCCAGTTTTGGAGATACACACGTGTAAAGTTCCAAAGAATCGTGGGCGTAGTGACGTCACTACACGGAGTTCCCATTTAAAACAATGTATTTTGGGCCGAAATCTCATCTCCGGAACAATTAGGACTTAATCAGAAACCAAAGGCATCTTTGTCCTCAGCTCATCAAGTACTTTCATTTTCTTTACAAAAAACACAACATTTCAGACCCTTGCAACTGCCCCATTTCGAAGACTAGGGAAAATTCGGAAATACTTCTATCTTCAGGTCTTGAATTGTGAACTTGACGAGAATTATACCTACTGAAGGATGGATTTTGGAAAAACTAAAACTTTGACACGAATAAAAAATTTAAAAATAATATCGAATAAACAGAAAATAGATAATTAAATAAAAACAATAGATAACTGGGTAAATAAATGATAATAACGCTCTGAAACTGCCAATTCCCTCGCCCCTGAATCTGATCAGAAAACCAGGTAAAAACAAGAAAATGAGGTAAAATTCTACATTTTTTGGGCATGTATACCTGATCAGGAAATTCACCAAGTTAAATGGAAAACTTCATCAAATTTCGAAAAGTCAACGGTGCGTCAATCGTTGGCCGAAAGGATTACAGAGAAGAGTTTTTTTGTGGACGGTTTCAAAGTCACACTGCTGAGCTGGACTGTGTACTTTTTTTGTCAACCGGTGGAACTATCGATGAAATGAAAACTTTTAACTTTTAAATTCAAAGTAACGACATGATTGGCATAGCCCTGATCCGCGCCGCGTCTCTTAGCTCCTCGTGGGTTTCCGTGCAGAAGACAGCGTTCTCTGGAATTTCCCAACGATGCGGAACCATCCATCAGTTGCTACAAAATCGTGACTTTTCATTAATTTAGTCGCGGTTTCCCGCTTTTCGGTGAAGTATCGGACCGTTCGCAATTCATTAGCATCAACGACGAAAAGTTACTTTCACCTCATATAAACATCGCCCTAAATCCTGACAAAGCGACTCGGGTTTCCGCTTTGGAACCGAACACTCTAACCGCAATTCCCATTACAAAATCCCCGTTTTATGGTTTCTGAATCTGTTCCAATCAGTTGCAGGACTTTTTGCCTGTTTTTCTTCACCCACTGTAATTTTCCTCTCCATATCACGAGAAGAAAAACGATAAACGAAATTTACTATACTTAAGGTTGATTTTGGCCTCAACCAAACGGTATGCAGTATACTATACTAGACCGAAAAAAAAAAAGAAACAAAAATGTTCGGAACGGATTTAGGCCACTGCCCAGGTAGTTTAATAATGCAAAAAATGCTGGAAAGCTGGAGTTTGGCTTAAATGGTGTCTTAGGGTGTCAGTTAACATAACCTAAGTTTGCACCATTTTTGGAGGTCGGGAACCCGCCGCCATCTTGGATTTTGTGGCCTAAAATCGCTCTTTTTTCGGTTTTTCGCAAATAACTCTGTTAATATTGACTTTTGGGTAGAAACACCTCTATATGCGTTTAAAGCTTAGCAAATTTGCCACAAGAAAGATTCTATGCAAATTTTTCCTCCGATCAATGGTTAAAATGTTATGAGCGTCGAAAATATTGACATTTTCCGAATTTGTCGCAAAAAACGGCATTTTCGCCGGTTTTTCGCAAATTAACAATCTAAAATTTGGTTTTAGAGTAAAAACACCCCAGTACAAAATTAAAGCTGGTAAAATTTGCTACTAAAATGTGTATACCAAAATTGTTTTACGAGTTTTTGTCGCGGAGCTATGAGCGTCGCGAAATATGTATACTTAGAAGGGTAGTGAGAAACCTATGAGAGCGGCGGTCTCAGTCGTCTCCCACAACGATTTCGCAGCGAATCACGACAAAGCAACACATTTTGAGGCTTTCGGTTGGTAAACATCATAAATTAAATGCAGTTAAGGGTGTCTGCTGACATCCAGAGGAAAACGTTTAAGTGCCCCCCAACCCCCCTTTAAAAGTGATAAAACCTGCCGAAAATTAACAAGTGTAAGAATCGGAGGTTGGTCGAGTCCAAATATTTCCTCACATGTTTGCCGCTGCTAAAGTGGCACATTTGAACGGGGGTGTCACCCCCCCCTCCCCCCCGTAACACTGCAAAACTTTACTATCCTCCGATCATCCCTGTTTAGCCGTTTTTTTTTACAGTTACGGACACTAGAATCATTCCTTCACTTTGGAACTTTCTTCGTCGTTCCTAAGGAGTAAACAAGAGTCCCAACAAAACGGTACCAGAGCGTGGCATAAGTCGAATGCCTATCGAATGTCACTATCAATTGTACGGCCTCTGATTGGCTGGCGAAAGCCTGGGCTTTGTGAAATCGTTCTTAGGGAAATTTAACATGGGGTTTTCGACTTTGCCTCATTTAAAGTGAAATTCCAAGAAAATCATTGCTCCTTACCTTCAGGAAATTCAAATTATTTTTTTTTTTTGAGGATATAACGAAGATATTAATGGGTCATACATATCGCTTCATCGGAAAATTAACAACACAATATAAATTTGAAAGTAAAATTACGAGCAATTTTTGCCGTGTTTTCCACGCTTCGCACAGGTCGGGCCGAGTGGGTGGTGTAGCAGTTTTTTTTCCATTTTTCTTGTTTTAGTTTAGTGCAGATAGCTTGAAATGCATGTAAATTTCATTCTCAAAAAGAAACACGCCGATTTCACGAAGTAAACTGAAGATTTAACCACATATACACAAGACAATACGAAGTTTAGCGGCTCACTATCGGACGTGACGTCGGAAAAAATTGCTCGTAATTTTACTTTCAAATTCATATTGTTCTGTTGATTTTTGGATGAAGTTATATGTATGACCCATTAATATCTTCGTCATAACCTCAAAAAAATATAACTTGAATTTCCCGAAGGTAAGGAGCATTATTTTTCTTGGAATTTCACTTTAACCCTTTGAGGGGCAGTGGCTAGTGCCACTAGCCACCTTTTATTTATTTTTTCCTGAGCTTATGAGACAGTGGCTATTGTAACTAGCCACTTTTTTTGGTTGGTAAGATGTTCTAAAATGGGGAAAAAATATTTTCCACATGGTAGCACAGCGGTAAACATTATTTTTAGACCAGGTAAATGTTGACATTTTGAGATTTTCCCTCCAAGACAGACCGGCTCCCGCTAATGTGGTAATATTTTTTTTTCTGGAAGGTTTAGGCAAATTTTTGAGGCAGATTATGAATTTTGAAAGTATTTTGAACATTTTGAAGTACTAGTGAGTAAAATTTGCTGATTTTGTAATATAATTACAAGCGTTAGAATAAGGTGGCTAGTACCACTAGCCACTGCCCCTGAAGGGGTCAAACAGTGATGCATTGTCTATTTCCAAGTTTTTCGCCTTTTAGAAGGAATTTTAGGGCTCAGATAAGACGTTCAGAGGCTTATTATAACTTGAACTACTTATTCACATTCTAAATTCTTGCATTCAGCCAATAATAGGCCTCGGAGATTCATTGAAGCAACATCGTCGTTTACAGCATTGTTTACAGCGTTTTGCCGTTTTACAGCATATTTTGGATTTTTTTCGGTACTTTCATAAAGAATGTAATGTTTTTATTCTATTTATATTATCTTTATAGTCTAGAAAACAACTTGAAAAAAGAAAAAAGTCACATCTTCTGTTGCAACATAGCCAATAATCACTTTTTAGCTCAGCTCGAAGCAAAAATGTTGCTCTGCCACACACTAAATTCGAATTAACTTCAAAAGTTACAATTTTTTGGGGTAAACTTTACAAGGCAATTTTGTTCTCTATAGTGTAAATAACAATTTTATGATTTTTTGAGATTTTTTGGTGCTCCTCAAGGTGTCTAAAAAGTTAATTTTAGTCGATCATAGGTCAAAAAGTGCCATTTACGCGTTATTTTTAAGACTAAACCATGCTCAAATAATTTTCCTGACTGTTATTACAATTTTTTCTCATAAATAATTGTTTGTTTGATTGATTCTGACTTATAATTGTCATTGTTTGGCCTTTTAAAATTAATTTAAACCTGATTTTCGAAAAAATATGGTAACAAAATTTTCTAGTCCTTTGTGGGGCAGTGGATAGTTACACTAGCCACCTGTTTTCTCCTATACTAGTATATGGATTTAAATGAAAATTTTTTTGGGGTCTATTTTTACCCTAAGGAACCTAGAAATGCAAAAAAATTTGGAAAAAAATGATTTTCCTTAATTTGCCCCTCAAAGGGTTAAATGAGGCAAAGTCGAAAACCCCATGTTAAATCTCCATAAGAGCGATCTCACAGGGCCCAGGCTTTCGCCAGCCAATCAAAGGCCCACTTTTCGATATCGCCAACCTAACCTAACCTGCCACGCTTTCCTACCGTTTTGTTGGGACTCTTGTTTACTCTTTGGTCATTCCACAGAACGACCATCCGAGAATTCCGATCGTAAGAAAAGCAACGAAGGAAGGGGGGAGGGGCATTAATCTCGATCCAACTTGAAGCCAGAAGTTTCATAAAGAGTACGTACTTCGTGAAAAAAAAAATGAATGTTCCTTTTTTTGACTTAGATCTTAATTTATTGGACATATTTCTAAACGAAAGAAAACATGAACTCAGTTCCTTGAACAATATTACACTTTAATGTTACCTCAATATGTCAAAGCATGTCTTTAGGTTCGTCGTCATCATCCATGAGATTTAGAGATTCTGATGCGTTCGAACACGATGAATCGAGGCACTTCTTGCAGATCGGCGAACAATGTAAACCTGCTTTGCGGCAAGAACAGTTTGCAGTGCAACCCTTGCTACAATGGCAAGAGATGAGTTTCAAGAGCTCTGGAGGAGCTGGTTCATGTCGCAAGGGGGGCATTAACCCATTTTCCGTGCACTTCCACCCCCAATCAATGGTTGATTTTTCATTGCCTTTCCACAATTGTATTTGGAAGTACGTCCGGTACGAGTGTAATCGTGCGGCGTCTTTTGAAGGTGGAAGGGATGCTAAATTTGGCATGCTTTTTGTGATAGAACGAGAAAAGTGTAGAAATCCCAGTTTATTTAGCGACTCAATACCGTCTGCTCCATAAAGGGAAAGAAATAGAACCTGCCCCGCGCTTTCTATGTCTTCAGGCGATAAGTTTGGTGTATTGAAAACGGCGGCAGGTTTATGTTAAAGCATTTTCTGTTAGCAGCAATTTAGAGAACTTATTTTTTCCTTGCCGAAAATGGCTGATATTGAGTCGCAACCAGTAAATGCATGAAGTAAAAGTATATTATCTGTCAAAGGTTGCTTTAAGGTAGGCGCGTATAGTTTACTTGTGATTTAGCCTTTACCAGGTTTTAAAAAGTAGATTTTTTTCGATTATTTTTTTTTTCGAAGCAGTCAGGATGACCAGTAAATCTGAATCTTCGCCTACAATGAAAGCCGATTGAAAGTTATCGGATTCTTCGATAACCGCAGTTACAATCTAAACATCGGCATCCTCACTAGCTTGCTTAGTTTTAACTCCTTCATTTTTTAGTTTGGATCGAGAGTAATGTCCCTCCCCCCTTCATTCGTTGCTTTTCTTACGATCGAAATCCTCGGATGGTCGTTCTGTGGAACGACGAAGAAAGTTCCAAAGTGAAGGAATGATTCTAGTGTCCGTAACTGTAAAAAAAAACGGCTAAACAGGGATGATCGGAGGATAGTAAAGTTTTGCAGTGTTACGGGGGGGAGGGGGGGGTGACACCCCCGTTCAAATGTGCCACTTTAGCAGCGGCAAACATGTGAGGAAATATTTGGACTCGACCAACCTCCGATTCTTACACTTGTTAATTTTCGGCAGGTTTTATCACTTTTAAAGGGGGGTTGGGGGGCACTTAAACGTTTTCCTCTGGATGTCAGCAGACACCCTTAACTGCATTTAATTTATGATGTTTACCAACCGAAAGCCTCAAAATGTGTTGCTTTGTCGTGATTCGCTGCGAAATCGTTGTGGGAGACGACTGAGACCGCCGCTCTCATAGGTTTCTCACTACCCTTCTAAGTATACATATTTCGCGACGCTCATAGCTCCGCGACAAAAACTCGTAAAACAATTTTGGTATACACATTTTAGTAGCAAATTTTACCAGCTTTAATTTTGTACTGGGGTGTTTTTACTCTAAAACCAAATTTTAGATTATTAATTTGCGAAAAACCGGCGAAAATGCCGTTTTTTGCGACAAATTCGGAAAATGTCAATATTTTCGACGCTCATAACATTTTAACCATTGATCGGAGGAAAAATTTGCATAGAACCTTTCTTGTGGCAAATTTGCTAAGCTTTAAACGCATATAGAGGTGTTTCTACCCAAAAGTCAATATTAACAGAGTTATTTGCGAAAAACCGAAAAAAGAGCGATTTTAGGCCACAAAATCCAAGATGGCGGCGGGTTCCCGACCTCCAAAAATGGTGCAAACTTAGGTTATGTTAACTGACACCCTAAGACACCATTTAAGCCAAACTCCAGCTTTCCAGAATTTTTTGCATTATTGACCCCCTATACGGCACCTGGGCAGTGGCCTAATTAGATGTGGGTTATAGGTAACTATAAAACTGGCGGATGTAACCTCACATTTTTTTTTTTTTTTTTTTTTTTTTTTACGGAGCATCGGAATGTTGGTAGCGCTCCCAATGTTACGTCACCTAGGGCCGTTCTAGTCTACCCGACTCCCCTTTAGTGTTTCCATCAACGAGCAGTGGCTAGGCGTGCAATTTGGCAACGTTTCTTTTCCCCCTTTAAACACATTAGAAAGGTCGAAACATCCGGTCATCGCCGATGACCGAAGCATTCGATTCTTTCAGTGAGTTTAAATGCGGAGAAAGTACATCGTTGTCAAACACGCCTCGGTACTGTCAACGAGGTATAGCAATAGAGAGGCTGATACATGTCAAAAGTCTTATCCATGGGCGCCCGCGGGTGGGGGGCAAAGGAGGGCACTTGCCTCCCCCCCTCCCTGGAATTCAAAACAGTCAAAATTTCACGAAGAAAAATGAAAGGATCAAAAGAAAATGAAATGTGAATCTAAGGAGTAAATAGTTGACGAACTTTATTATTAGTTTATGTTGTAATTTCAACTCACTTATACATTTACTTACCTACCATTATTATCATCTTCTGTCCGTTTTTCATAATATCAAACACGTCAAAATTATTATTATTAATTGGATACACCTAAAATGGCTTAATAATTGTACACTATTTGTACGGGGGGAAAAAAAGTCTTCCCTTTTTCCTCGGGGGGGGGGGGGGGTTGTGTCCCCCAGACCTTCCATTGGGGTTCAACAATCCCCCCCCCCCCTTGGAAGTTTTTCTGCGGGCGCCCATGGTCTTATCCCAAAGTGTGAAAGCATGGGTGATCTGATTCTGGTTTGTTTGCCTCATATACGTTGACCTGAAATCAAAAATTGTAATTAATCCAGTGGAAATTGGTTTTGAAGGTGCAGGTGTTTTAGAGTGGCTACCTGGACACAGGATTTTAAAACAACTAAGTTGTTTATCAACTAAGTATCCTATTGCTGCCATGAGTCAGTTCCTTCATCGAGCAAATTCTTCCAGAAGAAACAGTTTTATCAATTTCTGTGTCCAGATATAGCCACCCCCAAACACTTGCACTTTCGTTTAAAACCAATTTCAAGTGAATTTGTTACCAAACGTCTTTTTGAGGTTAAAAAAAAATGAGGCAAACAAATGTCCAAAAGAGATTTCCATCATGGCTGCTCCTTGCATGGGCGGATACAGGGAATTGTCTTTCTCTCTCTCCCCCCATTTGAAAACCTGTGTTAGAAAAGGACAGAAGAGGGGGCCAAAGTCACGTGATGGCCCCCTCTGCTGTCCTTTTCCAACACAGGTTTTCAAATGGGGGGAGAGAGAGAAAGACAATTCCCTGTATCTGCCCTTGGCTCCTTGAATTTTCAATATCACATCCCTAAAATCCTCTCTATACAGGGTGTTGAAAAACTGTTCCCGAATATTTCAGGAGCAGATTTTACTGGTCAAAATAAGACTTTTTTTTCCTATAAACATGGGTCCGAAATTGCAGTCTTTTCGAGTTACAGTATTGCAAAGTTTCCGAAAAACAAATTGAAAAATTGTCATAACTCCCTCGTGAATTTTTCTTAATGCTCGTAAATAGGTACTTGGGTGTAGTTTTAGGCGTTCTTGCCGATTTTGGCCGTGAAAATGCTGTATGCAAAAATTTGAGGGGGGTTATGGGGGTTTTTCTTGATTTTTCTCACTTTTTTTGGCCAAATTATGTGAAAACATGCTTTCGGATTCATTGAACCCAAAAACGATTAGCATTGCTCAAAAGTTCGTAAAAAAATATGCATTTTTAGTCCTTATAAGTTTTTCCAATTCGTAAACCATTTCCGAGAAAATCGTGCCTGAAGTTGCAGAGGTCGGCCAATAATCGCCTTTTCTTTGATTCTGTCAATTCTTGGCCGACTTCTCCAACTTCAGGGACGATTTTGTCGGAAATGGTTTACGAATTGGAAAAACTTGTAAGGACTAAAAATGCATATTTTTTTACAAACTTTTGAGCAATGCTAATCGTTTTTGGGTTCAATGAATCCGAAAGCATGTTTTCACATAATTTGGCCAAAAAAAGTGAGAAAAATCAAGAAAAACCCCCATAACCCCCCTCAAATTTTTGCATACAGCATTTTCACGGCCAAAATCGGCAAGAACGCCTAAAACTACACCAAAGTACCTATTTACGAGCATTAAGAAAAATTCACGAGGGAGTTATGACAATTTTTCAATTTGTTTTTCGGAAACTTTGCAATACTGTAACTCGAAAAGACTGCAATTTCGGACCCATGTTTATAGGAAAAAAAAGTCTTATTTTGACCAGTAAAATCTGCTCCTGAAATATTCGGGAACAGTTTTTCAACACCCTGTATACCGCTATATAGCTCGTTTGGTTAATAATTGCCATTCGTTCGTTTACCTCCAATGAGCTATAACTTTAGAGTGGCAGCGGGCTGGTCCACCTTGTGCCACACAGGGTAGAAGGAATCCCGGGAAAAAGCGGAATTTGGACGGCAGATTCCGAGGTCGTTTCCGGCGATGCCCGAGTTCGTTTACGAAACGACCGGAAACAACCTACACAATTTAACCTAAAAATCGATTTTTGCGGCAAGATGGCGGCGCCCTAGGTGACAACAATGAACCAGCGGAACGTTCCTTGATGTGCCACTCTAAAGTTATAGCTCATTGTTTACCTCCCGTGATATTTATTTTGAGGTTAATTTGTGATGCCATATTTTTTTGACGGTCCGGAAAAACTGTCCCAATCCGAGAGAATTCGATAGAAATTTAGAATTGCGCAACAACCCCGCATACATAAAGGTGGATTCAGAAATTTGTACTTCCCTCTCTTTGCACATTTGATCACTTGTGTTACAAAAGGAAAGAACTAGGGGCTGAAGTCACGTGACAGTCCCTCTTCCCATCCTTTTCTGACTCATCGCGTTCAAATGGGAGAAGAGAGAGAAAGACAAATTCCTGGCTAGAGCTATATGTCTGCATAGAATTCAACCAGCTCTTGTCGACTGTGACAGATTTATTGCGGGTGCGTCACTTTGATAACGTCCATTCAAGGAGTATAGCTTTATTGATCAGTACTGAAACGCAGCTTTTTCTGGTGACAATACACAATACGACGCGGTTAGACCATAAAGAAACAGTTACCGACACGAATCGGACAATTGAATATTGACAGTATTAAAAATGACATGGAGCGCGTGAGCGAGATTGCGAGCGAGGGAACAACACCGAACACGCGCTGCTCATCGCGCGAGCTGCTTCCATAAAAACAGATAATGTCACTCATCGGTGAATTTGAGGAGGGTGATAAATGAGTCACTGTGTCGCGCCGCGCCAAATAGGCAACTCTCTCCGCTTCTCTTCAGTTCCCTTTAATCCCCTTCGCAGAAGGAGCAAAAGTCACATTTGAGATATGGCTGCTGGACAGCGTTGCGAAACTTAGGGCTGCATTTTAAAACGTTCCTCCTCCTTTAACTCCTTAAGGACCAGGTTAGTTCAACAGAACCCCACTCCTCCGTTTCTAGAGGGAAGGTAGTTAACTATTCGTACTAATTGGAGTTGGAATTGCCTATCCGAGGAATTGAAGGCACCCGACGAGACCTTATCTATTGTAGTGTTTTCATCTATATTTGCATTTATCCGGAATGAATAGTAAAACAATGTGAAATAGACTAGATAGGAGAAAACAAGTAAACTCGGGCTTGGTCCATAAGAGGTTAAACTTCATTGACATCAAAAGTGTCATTTGGAATGAATTGAGGATGAAAAGTGACTGGAGGAAAATTGCGCAGGGAGTAGGTATGGGATAAATGGGTAGAATTGGATCGGGGGAAAAATGAAAAATTATTATTTTTTCATAGAATTTGGTGGTCAGGCATAACAGAGTGTCCAATCGTTTCCGTCCAAACTCACAGTTGATCCAATTTGCCTTTTGGTCTACTAGGTCAGTTTGCCCAGAAAAATAATGTCTGATTATCAAAATGTCCAAATAGTAAAATGGGCAAATTCTTTTTTTTTTTTTTTTGCCAGAGGAAAAAATTCGTCCAAATTAAGGTAATTTTTTCATCAAGCCATGGACAAAATTTAGCATTTGACATTCATTGATAGAAAGGACAAACATATCACCTCTCCTCAGAAACAACGATAAAGTAAAGTCCATTGATGAGAAAAAAATTCACCTTCGACAATCTTCTTTCTGCTATTTTTTCCTTACTGTTTCGTTTTTCATTAAGTTGGACAAAAGAATATGTAGCCAAAATTTGGCCAAGGACCAAACCCTTATTTATAGACAAAAACGTGTATTAGGCTAGGTCTACTTTGATTGTATGTGCATTGTGGACGATAAATGAAAATGCTTGGACTAGACGCATTGGACAAAATATATTGGACGAACTGTTTTGCCACCTAACATTTCTATGAAATTCTAAGGGCCTTTCATGAAATTTCATGAAATTGAATGGAAAATCTAATGGAATCCCACAGAGGGCTCTCAGAATTCCATAGAGCTTTCATGGAAAAATAATTATTACACACAGGATTTTGGTCGTGTAACTTCAAGGAGCACCTTTTTAAAGGATGTCAGACAGCTCCTTGGATTGTGGTTCAGGTAGGCCGCCTGCAATACTTATAGATTCATTGAAATAAGCACTGCGGGAAGACGGAAGTCAACTTTAAGAGTCGTCTGTCATTATACTTGTCCGCGACTGTATGTCTTTTCAAGTCTGGCAACGCTAGAATAGAGCACAAAGGCACTTTACACACCAGAATTAATAAATTGTTCTCACTCCTTCACTTATATTGCCGCGACGTGATGGAGAGTGCAGGATGATAACCGTCTCTTCTCTCTCAATTTCGCCTCGATGCCAAGTGAGGAAGCAGCTTAATAACTCCACCCTTCTCGTTATAGCAGACACTTTCGTATATATTATAATTTGCATCATTCATAATGGCGGTGTTTCATGCGCTGGTATTCATAAATTGGCAAGCAGCTCTTTCATAGATGCTACTTTCTCTCTGGAGGAAGATACCACGCGGATTTTATCACAGAAAAAATGTTTTTGTGATGTTATATAGTTACCGTAATTTTCCTCATAGCTGAATTTTTTTATCCAGAAAATTGTGTTTATTTAATGGTGTCTATCTACACTCATTCATGATAAAACAATCTGATTTACAATAAAACGGCTAAGATTGGGGATATGAAAGGATCGCAAGGAGACAATTTTAAATCCACAATCATGCATGCCACAATGGGGATCTTGCAAACTTTTGCTGTGAGCAGATAAATAGTCCAATCTGATGTAAAAACCAGCGAAGATCAGGAAAATCACACGAAAGAAGTCTAAAATTCAGCAATAAACTCACAAAATTGCTGTAATGGCAAGATCGTGATCACGGTTCAACGCAGGTATCATGGGAGATTCCTGTCTAATTTGCCACTTTCTCTACGGAAGCACGGAGATATGTCTCAATTTAGATAGGAATCTCCCATGATACCTGCGTCTCTCCACCATTCAGCCCGATTTTGAGAGCAAATTTCGTGATTTACTAGTGTACGCATCATCAGTTTTACAGATTTTTGTGCAAGGCTCAACGCTTCAAGCCCCGGCTGTAGCAAAAGTTTGCAAACGCGCCATTGCACTTATTTTTCAAAGATTTTCGTCGAACTTTTGAGCTTAAGATCCCTTGAATTCTGGAAGTTTTTCCTTTCACAAATTTATCCCTCGTAACCTTAGGAAACGTGGAGCCTACAGATTTGCCTCTGGCTCTATTCCGCTAAAAAGCGGATATGGCCAAGTTTGCTACAGACCAGTTTTTTCCCCCCTCATCGCTGCTGCCCAGCGATTCAGCGGCTGGCATCCAGCAAACCGTTTCTCTCAATTCCACTGGATGCCATTCGCTGCCAACAGCTAGCGGTCCCAGCGGTCTCCTGAGGCCGCTGGGACACCGCTGGATAAGCCTTTTTTGTTTACATCTGTGTTTACATATGGGCGAAGTATAACCTCTCCAAGCTAAATCGTACGAATTGACAGAAACGCTTCGCTGGATTGATGAACAGATGGATCTGTGCTGTCCCAGCTAAATTCTCGCTGAGTTCCAGCTAAATTCTCGCTGAATCAGTGCAGTAGATGGGAAAAATAACGCATCTTACTCTACGCGTTTCATCTGTACAGAGAACGCTCGACGGTAGAGAGTTGACCGCTAGGGCACCAGTAAAGTAAACTGCATCTGAATGTGTGCACTATGTGTAAAGCTAACAAAGCCTGAAATTGGATCAGATAAGGTTGCAATAAAGTAAAGCATACCTAAGGCTCAGCATGGGTGGATCACGGAATTAGTCTCTCTCTCTCTCTCTCTCTCTCTCTCTCTCTCTCTCTCTCTCGCTCTCTCTCTTTATCTCCCAAATTTGAACACGATTGTTTAAAAAGGACGGAGAAAGGGACAAAAGTCATGTAGTGACCTCCTCTGCTATCCTTTTCTGACAGATTGGTTCAAACTGTTGGAGAGGGGGAGAGAGAGGGGGGGAGAGAGAGAGAGAGAGAGAGAGAGAGAGAGAGAGAGAGAGAGAGAGAGAGAGAGAGAGAGAGAAATTCCTGTATCCGCCTATGAGACTCGAGAACGAACTAGAAGATATGGGAAGAAAGACAAATAAACGCATGGAAAGACAAAAGCGAAGGAGAGGGAGAAGCTGGAAATGCATGGATTCTTGGAAGCATTCTATCGCTACGAGTTTACGGGCTGTTCCGGCAAATTGATACGAGCTCGAGCGTTGTCAACAAAAAAAGCGACGGGAAGAATTGCAAAAAGGACCGCTAACTTGTAGTACCACGTTCAAAGACTCTAGTCTAAGGAGACACGACGCAAAAGGAACAAATTGAAAAGAATCAACGCAGCCGTGCCCGGGTGCGCTCCGATCTGATCAGATTCTCGTTCAAATGAGTGAAAATCCTCCCAGCTTTGCGCTTTTTATTTCTCTTTTTTTTTCTTTCTTTCTTTTTTTAGCAACACACGGTGTTAGGAAAGTCTGAAATTGGCCCGAATGTACATCTACTTTATTTAGATGAAAAAATGCAATTTATCGCGATACTATTTAATATTTGGATAGAGGATAGTGTATATGTCTTATAAGCCTGTGGTATTTCAGCAATAATTAGGGTCAAGGATGTATAGGGATCAACCAATATTTCAAAAGATATTGTAGAGAGATTGATTTATTAATTTTTTTTTTTCAAGTGTATTAAATGATAAGATGCGTCCTACTAAATGTTGTAAAGAAGTCATTCAGCATACGTTAAAAATGTCATCTTGATGGTCACAGTACATGGCTTTATTCCGTACATTTAAGCCCATGGAAAATGTCGATTCGAGGCTGTGCACAATGAACTCTCAACAGTTTGACCTTTTCCATGGGTTTTGATGGACAGTGATAAACAATTTTACCAAATTGCTCGAGCCGCCTCTAAAAATGAGAAACATTAAAAAATTGTGAACATTGAAGGAATCTATTATTATTTATTATTTTTACGACACGATGGGACGACTCAAGGTAGCAAGGCCTTTGAAGATATTTCAAAAAGCGAACCTGGCGATGACACTATAGGAATGCTGCTCTCTGATTGGTTATTATTCAATCCACAAAAGTGGGAAAATCTACGCATGCTAATCTACAAACCTTGGATCGTCACAAACTTTAACCGGTCGCTGTTTTTGAGCAGTGTTGCATAAAGCAACAATTGCTGATCTCATTTAAAATCACCTTAAACCAGTGGCGCGGAGTGTGCATTCTGGCAACGTTGTACCGTGTCCATTTAAATCCATGTGATAGGTCGGATGCGAAGGTTTTCACCAAACACCCAATACTTCGATCTTTTTCGTGGGTTTCAATGGACGGACTGTAACGTGCCAAATTGCACGCTACGCCACTGCTTCAAACTCTCTTGCTACCGATGCAGTAGTCGAACGATATTACGGATTGAAACTTTCGAGGTCGGCTTCCGTAGTCTGGTGGGAAAGGCAACTGGATACCAACCCAGCAGTCTCGGATTCGAATTCCGGCCAAGGAGGCAACATTTAACGGTCTCAGATCTAGTCGCCTCGGATTTTTTTTTTTTTTTATTATTGGCTTTTGTCTAAAGACTAAAAATAAATCATTTATCATTTACGACTTCACTCTTCCATTTTTGTCGGTTGAGTCTAGTTGACGGAAGAGGGCACTGGGGGTAAGGCTGAGAGAGAAAAGGGTTCGGAGCCCCGAGAAAACAATTAATTATAGCCTATACGGAAAACAATTGCCTTAAATCACAAAACTCTTCTTCAGCTATATATAGGAACAGAAATATTCAGATCACCGCATACTTTCCAAACACCCTGTAATACAGTCGTGTTCACCTCCTAGACCGTCGTCCTCACTTGCACGTGCTTTCTTTTTCTCAGCGTTACTTTCTGTGTCGTTTTATCCGTAATTTCATTCATTTTCTGCTTCTTTTCGAAACTCCTCTTCTTTTTCTTTTTTTTTTTTTTTAACTCAGTTTTTTTTTCACGGAAGAAAACTGCAGCAACAATTTGCTCGATTTTTTTTTTTTTCATTTTTTCATTATACTCGAGTAGAAAAATTCCGAACATTTACTAATAAAAATTATTGAGACAAAATTGAAAACAATTACCCCTCAAAAATACCTCCTCCCATCTTCTGTTTGAATAACCTTTATTTAACTGGGCGTATTTAACGTTAAAAACTACTCACTAAAAAGAACCAATAAGCCTACTTAAATACAAAAATTCAAAGTAAGGGGGTTTTCAAATCGGTCCGTTTCGAGGAAAAACGAGTAGAAATGGTCGTGGATTGTGTATTTATCACACTTTTACTTCCACACTTTTCCACTTTTTTCACTTTTACTTCTTTTTTTTACTTTTTATTTCTTGTTTTATACCTCACACTCAGTTACTTATTTACTCGTATGCAAGTCTGTGATCTTTGTGTCCGATGTTTTCATTTCGAATCGCAGAGCGTTTGGTCTCGTCATTCTGAGTTACATATATGTAGAGCTTATTATAACTAGACGGCTTGCTACCAAAAATTTCGAAATAAAATAAAGAGGAGACAAATACGTTGACTTTCTTTGACTCATAAAGCTCTCCCAAGGAGATCGCAGTAGGACCATTAGCTCGAAACCACCACGGGGGGGGGGGGGGGGGGGCTGGACTTTAAGGGGGGCTGGACTTTAAGGGGGGCTGGACTTTAAGGGGGGCTGGACTTTTAGGGGGGCACCAGTACAAGACAAGAAGCTTGAAAAACTGTGAAAGCTGTT
This sequence comes from Trialeurodes vaporariorum, assembly GCA_011764245.1. NCBI lineage: Eukaryota > Metazoa > Arthropoda > Insecta > Hemiptera > Aleyrodidae > Trialeurodes > Trialeurodes vaporariorum. The sequence continues at coordinate 23,742,339 of VMOF01000024.1, read as the reverse complement.
TCCTTTTGCTTCTCACTTTTCTTGAACTATCCTTAGTTTAGAAATTTAGCAAAGAAGTTTAAATTTTACATTTATAACTGCATCACATGGCAACTTTGTTCTATCGCATTTTATTTTCACTGGCGATGTTGTCAGATTTTACGGAGGGATTTTTTTTACGGAAATCAGATCGCTTTTCCAGTGCTTCAAATGGGAAATACAGAACGGAGGGTCGAAGCCGCACATTAGGCAACAATGTCCGGCGGCAAAATGTGAGGAGCGGGTCATTAAAGATAGGTATAAGTAAGAGCAGAATTTGCTAATAGCACAAACTCAGACACAATGCCCATCCGCTCTTAGAGTGCGGGGGAAGGGAGTTTACATGGTGAAGGGGGATGGGGGGAGGAGGAGAAAAAGTGGAGACGAAGAGGCTGGTAGGTAATTTTCTCAGCATTTATACTCCGTTGGAAATGGTTACACACAACATTATTGATTTTACACTGTTTCATGCACATAAGTACGAAAGTTTGTTGTAACACGAAAGTAGATTTTTGCCCCATTTATTTACAGGTTGGGAAATGGTTGATTAGAACCCAGGAGTAGCGAGTAGGCCAGTCGCATCGGAACGTTCCCCACCCCCGCAAAAGCCAATGGCTTGCTTGGTTATACAGGTCGCGACCCCTAGCGTGCTGCTCGCCAATAACACCCCTTGCTCCCCCACCCTAAACATGCACACCTCCCCCCTCACCCTATATTTTATAATTTACTACAACTTTTCAAATATATTCTATTCTCTGTTTCAGTTTTCGGAATGGCTGGGTCATGACACGGACTTACCGCCCTATGGTAAGTTTCTTTTTCCTACCTTTGCCCCGGTTTCGAAACTTCAACGTTACGGAAGTGATCCGCTTTCATAGCTCCTGGTCGGAAATGGTGCCGAACTTTTGGATTGGAGGGAAAAAGAACGTAATAGAATTTGAAGAGGAAAGATATTTTTCCGAAGAGGAAATCAAGAGAGTGCTTTGGCCAAGTGGTGTTGGAAAATAATTAATCGAGCGATGAACGATATTGACGATTCTTAGAATCCATCAATAGTTTGCCTTGAATCCATCCACCTTAGTCTTCGTTTCCTCACACTACGTGTTCGCTCTTCCAAAATCAAATCTCTCACCTCCTGTTTAACCCTGAGGAAAAGTATATCGATGTTTCAAAAGTTAAATTAAACACCTAGCCTTACACCTTCTCGTTTTCTAAGGTTTGTATGGATGATATCGATGTATCGCGACCAGTGGCGGATCGTGCAATGGCAACAACGGATTTTCTCCATTTTAAACCTATGCAAACAGATCGATAGTTATAAGAGGTTCGTCGAGCCCCCAAGAAATACCACTTTCGTAGCACTTTTGCATAGGTTTAAATGACAAAAAGCATGATTGCCATTTAAACATTTAAATTCCCGAAGATTTCCGGGATTACGTGATCGGTGTGGCAAAGTGGGAAATTCGGTGGCAAATTGTGGAAATTAATTTTTTCATTTGGGGGGGGGATTTTTGCACAAAAGCATGATCTGTGGCTCATCCATGCGACTTACATCGATTTGAAGTTAAGATTTTTTCAACTGCGTTGATTTTAAGCCAAAATATCGAGCGTGCTGATTTTGCGTTAAAATTTAATTGTGCGCGTTAAGTTGACCTTTTTGCGAAAAGTTTGGCAAAGCAGAGTTTGGTTGGCAACACATTTTTTTGAGATTGTCGGAGAATACAGAGATCGTGAAATATTCTGCTGGCGTCTATCTTTGGAAAATATCCGCATTTTTTTAGGTTAGTGAGGGCTCATCCGATTGAGAGAGGATTACAGCATAGAAAATTTGTGTGCATTACAGTGATACACTGATGAGCTCAGCTGCGTGTAATTTTTTGGTCAACCAATGGAATCATCGGTAAATTGAAAAATGCCTTTAAATAGACATGGATTGGCAGCTCTGAAGCAGATCGTTCTTTCTATCAGTCGGCCATGACGATATACTCGTTGAGTGAATTGTGACTTTTTTCGCTTTTGACATCAAGAGTGCCCTTTCACTTGGTGGCAACTGTGTCCTTGCCGGAGGAGCGGCAACAATGCTATTTTGCCATTTTTTGAGTGAATGATCGATTCTATAGGCGAGGCAGAGCGCCTCACCGAAGAAAGAATCGATCATTATACACAGGTTTAAATCTCTATGGGTCAGGTTAGTTCAAGAGAACGCCACTCCTCCGTTTATCTAGGGAAGGTAGTTAACTGTTCGTACTTTGGAGAGTTGGAATTGCCTATACGACGAATTGAAGGAGCCTGAAGACAACTTATCTTGGAAGTGTTTTTATCGATAATCGCGTTTATAATGAAGACTGAAACATACGAAATAGACTAGATGAAAAAAACGAGTATACTCGGGCTTGGTCCATAAAGGGTTAGATGAAGGGAATCCATTATTGACGCGTTGCACGAGCCGCCTCTGCCTTGCCATCCCATGTCTCTTATTGTTAAAGCTTTATATTTCTTTTCGTATGTGCGAGACTAACTCATATCAGCGGTTTCAAATAATCCAGACTGAAATGGATACTGTGACGTTGGCTTAATTAAAAAGGTACGAGTACTTTGAACAAAGCTCTAGCAATCAGCAAGCGCAAGCCATTAAAATAATTATAACAAAATGGAATCACACCATCAATCCGAAATCATCACCCTCAAAAGCCTGTAAATGGTAGCTTTTTTGCTTTTATCAGGGCTAATATACGCTCTCATTGACAACGTATGATTGTATGTAGCGATAAATTTTGACCTGATAACAAGCGCTTGTAACCCTCGAGCATAGATTCATGCTTGAATTCAAAAGTCCGAAGCTAAAAAATAATCCAGCTTGAAGTCGCGCAGCGTTTTGATAAATAAGAGGTTGATTTTTGATTATTAGTGTTCGGTATTAAATGACCTGTAAAAAACCATTTCTTCCCGTTCTTTTTCAAATACATATAATTTGAGTTAAACTAGCATTTCATTAATCAAACTACTTCATGGTTTTAGTGAATCCTTTATTTCTCTTTGATCGGGCGCGATGGTAGTGGTTATGACATGATATATTTTATTTATTTTATATTTTAGAGATACCTATCTATACTTGCATTTTTGTAAGTTATTGCCCGTTCTCTTTTATCCATATCTAAAGGATAAAGCCGAACTATGTTCGGCTAACATATGTAAATATATGCAATAATTTAACGAAAAATAGGGATTTTTCCGTAAAAACACATGCCCGCGACCCAATTTGATGAAAAAGAAATACGACATTAAAGATCAAATAACTCGTGGACATCCTCAAACCTAAAAATGTATGCCTTAAAGAGTAAGTAGATCCATTTTTGGCCGATTTTTTTTTTTTTTTTTTTTTTTTTTTTTATAGTAAAAGACCAATTTAAATGCTGACCATTTTTGGGGCGAAGAACCGGCCTTATTGGTACTCCTTCTTTCCTTTCACATACAGTCCACATTTACTCAACGCTACACAACTTATAGAACTTGTTAGTTAATATCACAATCACAATGCTCATCGCTATAAAGTCTGTAAGAATCAACCTTCAAATCAATTGTACAAAACTGAATGCAGATGACTTATCTATTATTGTTCGAATTTGGAGGTTATGTTCCTTTGTTTGGAGATGTAGAACGTAAGTACCTACGTCATGCATACGATAAACCGGATATTTTCTCTCGAGCTTTGAGCTAAGACGTTTGAGTGAGGAGTGAGCTTTAGACTTTGTAAAGGCTTATCGTTTTCTAGCAGAATTTTACAAACGGTTTGATAATCCATCCAGGCTTTCATTAATGAACGGGTTCGATTACGGTTCGGTCACTTTGTGACTGTATATTTGTGGGTGAATTTAACATTATCTAACATCATTTTATTCTATGTTAATAGAAGATAAATATAACATTATACAAATTAGACGTTTTCAGTCATAGATTTCCGTGACCCGGTCACGAATTTGAAACCTTTCTCGCTGGGGGTGGATGCCAAAAACCGTAACGCGGTCACGAAATCCGACACCAAAGATGACTGACAATCATTTCAGTGTACAGTGACAAAAAGACTGAACCCGGTCACTGAATAAAATTTCCCTTTCACATACAGAAACCAACTTTGCCAAGAGTTCTACTATTTTGTTGTGACATTTTCACTTTTGACTAAGTGTATGAGCTCATTGTTCTGAGCTATGGAAACGACGTGGATTTTCTACTTCGTCCTTTTTGACCGTCTTTTCCGTAATCCGTACATAATCGTGACTGGATTTTTTTATTCCACTTAAGCCACATGTCTCTCAGACTTTCCAATTTTGATCGAGTTCCTTCCCGAGATGCTATAAATATGAAAACATTAATCAAAAATCATCAATTATTTTCTCTGAGCGTCTCGTGAGAATCAAAACAAAGTGAATTATGATATTTGCATAGTACTCATTTGCATATGTTCCGTGAGGAGAATTTGTAGTCTCTCCTTCCAATCTTTAATCTTTGATTAAATAAGAGTTGAAGTTTCACTCAAACTTTAGCTCACTGTAACTTTCGAAGCTTGCACGGAAGCTTTCGTCGTCTCAAAAGAATTATGATTCATTTCGTTCTTTGTTTTTTTCCCCTTGATTTAATATTTTCATTGTTATTTCTGTTTTTTCTCTTTAAACTTCGCATCATGCAGTACAAGTTAAAGTTGCCACAAGGTTTTTAAACGTGCTTCGCAAATTTTAGAGCCATCTCAAGCTTATTTATGACTGGTTGTACAAACAAGACAGAAACGTGTAATAAGTGTCAGTTTTGGTGAGCTAAAGAACTTATTACTATAGTAAAGTTTCGAAAATTTAGACAAAAATTCAAGGGCCCCAAAAAGTTTAGGTAAAGGAGGGCAGGTATATTTTTTAAAGCCCTTATACTGTGGAGTACTTTCGGCGCGCAATTATTAAAATTTCGCCGTTATGAAGAGAGTTATAAATTTTTGAAAATGAGATAAGTATAATTGAATTTTGGCCTTTTGATGTATCGAACACGAAAATCAGTAGAGATCACCGGTTTGCGCCAAATATTTATAATTTTGTTTCCTTAAAGTGCTGTCATAAAAATAGGGGTCATCATTTAAAATATTTGATTTAAAAGGCAGTGACCTAGATTCCATTAATCCGCTACCTGGGGGATATATAGAAATTAGGTCCCTAAAATAAGCCTGAGGGAGGCGTTTTGAGGCGTTCCAGAGCTTTTCAAAATCTGAATTTGTTATGAAATAAATCGTATAGAGGGGCTAGTTTTTAAGTAGATTCTAAGAATCTACTTATTTTTTTTTCTTTCTTTCTTTTTTTCGCTTGGTATATCTTTCCATGGCGGTGAGGATGTGAGATAGCTTTTGTTCCATCGTTTCCAGCAGTGCCGAATTTGGGGGAGGGGGACGGGTGACACCCCTCTCTCACCCGAAACTCATTTTATTTTTTCAACCGAAATCGGCACTAACAATTGACATGCTTTCAGAGATGAAGATACCTTAGTTTCAATTTACAAAAGCGTCGCGTCCCCCCTCCAATTTCAGAAAAAATCTTTCTTAATCCGCCATCGGTTTCCAGGATTGTTAATTATTGGATTTAGAGAGGGTATATGCGAGCGAATGACAAATTGATACAGAACAATAACGCTCAAACAAGAAAAATAAATTGGGACGTTTCCAATATTAGATATAGCAGTCATCCCCCCCCCCTAAAAAACAAAATAAAAACAAAACAACAGCACAAAAACATAGAATCTAAAAATTCACAATCACATAGAATTATAAAACTAAAATAAATGAACACGGACAATCGGAAATTGGTGACAATTAATTGCTTTGTTTATTCACTTATTTGAAGAGGACTTGCACCCCCGCAGCAGTTTGAATAAGCTAGGTGAAAACAGTGGTGACTCGTACTTTTTGGATGTTTTTTGCCATTTTGAACCTACGCAAAAGTATTCATGTCTCAGGGATTCAATGATTTTCCCGGATTTCGATTATTTTACGTATAGGTTTAAATGGAGAGAATCCATTGTTGCTACATTGCAAGAACCGCCACTGAGGTGAAGTGCACTTTTAAATTCGAGGAATGAGTTATTATTTTCACCTCTGACAAACTTCGGAGTAGGTAATACGTAACTAACCGACTTGAATTTCTTTCAGTGGCGCACGGTGTTTTAAAAACGACTCATTTTGGAAAAAAATCTGTAGCTTCGCAAGGAGTAAGAATAAAAAAAAAAAAATAAGAGGAATGTAAGAGCCTACTATGAGGTACTCGATGATGGATTCAAATTTCATCGAGTCCATCCAGTGTTGCCAAATTTTTTATAAATGTGAATTGTCACATTTAGCTCAAAGTAAAAAACTGAAGTAAATTCTGAGAATCGGCAACAGAGGCAACGTATTTACGTATAGGTTATGTTGCCACCATACATGGTTGATAACAGTGGTGGATCCAGGAAATTTTTCTGGGGGGGGGGGGAGCACGCCTGTGAAATTTTGAAATATGAAGCGTTGGTGGAAGCAATTTCGGACTATTTTCTATGGAAAAAAGGCACAATTTGAGGCTTCTTTGGGGGGGAGGGGGCACGTGCCCCCGTGCCCCCCCCTCCCGAGGATCCGCCACTGGTTGATAACATCCAGCGTTGCCAGCACACATGGTTGATAACACCCAGTGTTGCCATTTTTTTTTTTTTTTTTTTTTAACTGTCAAAACTTATCGCTCAGATCAAAGCAAAAAAATGATTTATAAGTTTACGAAGCGAAGTAGCAACATTGGTATCATATTTTCCTACGTTATAGATAAGAATAATGGTTAAGGTTACGAATAAGGTTGGATACAGTGATGGGCAAAAATCATTCTTCTTATGACAGATGAATATGCTGGTAGTGTCAAAACTTCCGATTTACTGATACGAATAACGTGAGAATAACGCGAATAATTTTAGTTAATTATTCATGGTTATTCAAAAAATTATTTTTGCCCATCACTGTTTGATACTAATAGCTAAGATATTTATCGCTTATTGAAGAAATTTCTGTGGGATTGAAAAAAATATATTTTTTTAACAAGCTCAAAAAATGCAATTTATTCTTTACGAAAAAAAGCTACAATGGATATAATAATGTTTTCGCTTCCTCAGACATCGGTAGTTTCTTGACTTTGGGCTCCGGTCGTAGAGAAGTGATCCTGGGATCCGATGACACCAGCATGAGATTAAAAATATCTTCATTAGTTGCAATGCGAGAAAACTTTCTTGTGTGGTTGATCCTGTAATTCCGATAATCCTTATTCCTGCTCTCTTGAGCCTCCTCCGATAGGCTCCCGATAGGTAAAGAAAGACTTTCAATGATATCTTTCCCATGTAAAAGGATTTTGTGGACAGTGGTGGGTAGATAGTACCAAGGGTACAAAGTTATTGCCAGGTCCGCTGTTTCCCGAGCATATTCTTGAAACTTGCCTGCGTCGATCATAGAATTACATGTTATAACTTCGAGAATGACAGCAAATCGTTTTATTAACCTTTCATCAATCCTAGTTATTTCAGCCGTTATGGAGCAGTCATTGAAAAATCTTCTTGAAACGTTACCGGTATTTGATGTTCCGGTGCCTTGTTTGACCATATCTACATGGATACCGAGTTTTTCTTTCAACTCACTCTGAATCCTTTCTTTTTCTCTCACCTGAATCGCCTTCAGTTCTTTAGTAACCCTCCACTTTTTAATGGTTTGATTATAACTTAAGTGGAGAATATATTCCATAAATTTAATTCTTGCATGTAATGGTGACATGCCAAGTTGTAGCGATTCTTCATTTAGTTGAATGTTATTGGCTCTAGACAGGTCATTCATTTGAGAGGGTGTCGCGTGACAAATTACGCAATTACTGGAAGATGAGGTATTTGTGACAATTTGAGCCGTTTTCCCATCTATCATGGTAAACAATAGGGAATGTTTGATCAAAATTTTGAAACCGTTGATTTCAATTTCAGACGGAGCAAGGTTTTTTATTTCAAGGTCAACTCTAGCTTTCTCTGCGAGAGTTGTTTCAGGCGTCTCTTTTACTAATTCAAATTTTAATGGTCGGCATAATCTAGTTGAGGAGGGCCTATCATTTTTCCAAAATTCTATTTCAGGCGTTCCTTCGGAAACAATTTTCAATGGAACCAAGGATGTCACAAATGAATGGGCATCTGAAAAGTTCTCTTCAGGAGTATCAATTTTTTGGTGAAATTGACTCTGGCCGGATGCGCCATCGCAGCCCCATTTTGAAATCATTGTAAATTTTTTCTCTTCACAAGCTCTAAATTTTTCATTATTTTGGACAATTCTCTTAGTTGTGTGGTCCAACAAATTTTGCAGTGGGACCTGTGCTGCTTTTTCGGATACTTTAATGTTTTCCGGATAGCATTTTTTTTTTGCCCCCAAAACTTTATTATAACTAGGAAATATATTGTATCCTTTTGTTTTTAACGCATTTCTAATTGTTTCGTATTGATGCGTTGAAAGCTTTGTTTGCGTAATTATTGCCAAAGCTTCATCAGGGTTGAATGAAGGTTGCGATGGACTTTTTTCAGACACTGCAGCATCTATTAGGGATTGAGGATAGGAATTTCTAATTTCTTTTATTTTTTTTATTTTTGATCTACTACCACAATCATCGAAAGATTTCTGAGGCCTACCTCTTGCTTCGTGGTTGGCGATTCAACATCCTTGTTGGGCGACAATCTCACTTCAAAATTAGCACTTAACCACTTTTCATGATTACTTAAAAATCTCTCTTTTATCCTGCACGCTCTTTTGAACTTAGCGCGAAAAAGTGGAAAAACACGTTTCTTCACTTGCGCAATTACAAATTTATAGTCACTAACACTTAAAGAAGGTCTATAATCTAACACAAACTGTTCCAATGAATTTGCAGAGTCAAAAAAAACATCACTTAACTGCGAATAAGACACTCTAAATACAGACATTATGAGATGACAGTTCAACGAACGACAGATTGAATACTAAACAGGAGCATTTTACATTGAAAATGACACCTGTAGGTATCCAAAACATCGTGTTGTTTTTGTATTGTTTTCAGAAAACTGATAAGAAAAAGGTGATCGGGACGGTTAGGAAAGATGGGTCATGGAAAAGGCGAGCGACCGCTGCCCGTTGCGTGCGGTGCGACGCGGCCGGCCGCGCCGCCCGAGATTGTCGGCCCGGCCGCCGGTGTCATTTTCATGCGTTTTCATACCCTCCCTTTCCAACTTGAAATGTGTATATCTCAGAGATGAGCAAATATGAGCAAAAGATTTTTCAGGAGATGTACTACATAGTATGAGCTTCCATACAATTGAAGTTTCAAACCTTAGGCAGGCTCAGCTCACTTCCAAACGTCTCACGGAAACTCAAAATTTTGACATTTGGACCTCTCACTTTTAAGCTTATGTAAAATGGGTGTCCTTCGTTATTTTTCAAAAAAGTAGGCATCAAAAGATAGCTCAGAGGACGGAGTATAAGCTCTAGAAATTATGTTAAAACAGATACTTTCTAAACAATTTAAATATTGCGTAAAGGTGAAAGTTGAAAACGCAGTTTTTTCCAGCCGTTCACAATGAGACATTTTGAGGACGATTATTTGGCCTAAAAAATTTTATTTTCAAAAAAACAATTTCAGAATGATATTCTACGTACTCTAAGGAATATTTTCATGTATTTGTTTCCTTGAAAGCGCGAATGTCATATTGGGGTTTTTTTCCATAGGAGGAGACACTGTGTGGCGTAGCGTGCAATTTGGCAACGTTGTACTTTCTCCATTTAAACCCATTAAAAATATCGAACTATTGAGTGTTGGGTGAGCGCACCCTCGAATTCGACCTTTTACAAGGGGTTTAAATAGACGAAATACAACGTTGCCAAATCGCACGCTATATTCGCCACTGATTTCTTTCTCTCCATTTCACCGCTCAACGGAGGAACTCAGTCTTGTCCGCTCGACTTTCGGAAATTCGATGACTAGAATGCAATTCCCCGGAATTACCGCGGCGAGCTCTTCGGCGAAAACCTCAGATTTTCCGCAGCAATTTTCTGTCTCTTCTACTTATACTTCCTCGCAGAGTAAGAAGGAAGGGATGTGGGGAGGGGGGGGGAGGTTCCCCTGTCGGAAATGAAGGCTTCAAATTCTCTCGCTGCTGCTGTGCGCGCCGCACGTCGCGTCACCGTCCGTCCGTCCGCCCTGATCCCTTTCCTGATCCCTCTCTCCTGATCCCTCCCTCGAGGAGACTCCTCTAATCATCTTTGCCGTTTCGCAAGAAGCACGCTCCTCGCAACTTCGCGATCCCCCCCCTCCCACACCAGCCCCTTCAATTCTTATCGCCTCTTCCATTTCTCAGTTGTTTCATAGTATACGAAGCGTAATATGCATAAGTGGGCGAATTCGTTTTGTCAGTCTCATGATTCAAATTGATTATAATATTTCAAAGGCTCGAGCACTGAGCCGGCCCATGAGGATTGAGGAGCAGCCGTACTTTGTAGTTTTAAGTTTGCATCGAAATGCTCGCGACACGGCTCACATCATTAGGCTAATTGAGGCGGTGGCTGCAATAGTAGCACACAAAACATGCGGGGTATGCTCGTTCTGAGTAACTGACATTATGTGAAAGTAAGTTGATTTCTTTGGAGGTGCTTATCTTTGGCCCATAAAACCAAAGGGCTGCTAGTCTTTTCCTCACAAAATCATTTCCGCACAAAATTTGTGGGTCATCTTTTCCGCACAAAATCGTTTTTACACAAACATCGAGGAAGCACAATCTGGTAGCGTTGCTTCTCTGAAAGTAAATAATATAATGAGATTTGGCGGAAACTGAAAGTACCCTCATGTAGGCAAGCCCTTACCCAAAATAAGGATTACCATCAACTATACCAATGCCGTTTTTTAAACCGAAATAAATTTGACAGGAAGCCATTTACACCTCTAAGGGAAAGGAGGGTAAATAGTTCCCAGGCTTTAGTTTTTAAATTTGAAGCAGATCCTGAGACCTTTTTGTCGACCAAACCCCACGTTCGCCTTTTAATCGTCATCCAATTTAACGTTTATATGCCGATGCATTACTGCTGAGAAACTTTTCTTTTATCATAGGAGATTCCTTCAATTTCCCTACATCTTACGCCGTTTTTTCAATGTCCCTTATGAAAATTAAATTCATTCTCCTGCAGCGTTTCCATATTGTGCAATCAAAATGGAAAATATTTCGTGTGGAAATGAGAATCGAAGTTTTTGTGCGGAAATGATGAGCCCCCGTATTTTGTGCGGAAATGACGAACACCCGTTTTATGTACACGCAACAATGGGGCAGCTTCAAGGGTCTGAAATGTTGTGTTTTTTATAAAGAAAATGAAAGTACTATATAAGCTGAGAACAAAAATGCCTTTGGTCTCTGATTAAGTCCCATTCTTACGGAGATGAGATTTTGGCCCAAAATACATTATGTTTTAAAAGGGAATTCCGCGTAGTGATGTCACTACAGACACGTTTTTTTTTACAACTTTACACATATGTACCTCCAAAACGGAGACACTTTGGAAAAAAAACCAAAGGCATCGTTGCTCTCAGCTCATCTAGTACTATCAATATTTTGATGGCTGATTCCTATTTGATGCTATTTTGGACTGGTTCGTTGATTCACGCCAGGACTTTGCCAGCTCATAAAAAGTCATAACTTTGTCTGCATAGCAGTTCTATCGACGGACGTGGTCGTTCTTTTTCACCGCTAGTGATAAGCGCTCAAAAAAAAATAAATAAATAAAATAAAATCGCCCGATCCATACCCTTCAGAACGAACGAAATCGTCCTGCAACGTTGTTGAAAAATAGTTCCGGATAACACTTTCTTACAACGGTTTTAAACGTTTCCAAATCCTAATTACTAAATGTAATCGAAAAGTCGCCTTGATTACAAAAATGAATCCACAGTTTGACCCAGTGGCGTCGCGTCGCGTGCAATTTGGCAACAATGTATTTTATCCATTTAAACTCATGTAAAATATCGAATTCAGGGGGTGCACAGTGCACAAGGAAAATTCGATATGTTTAATGAGTTTGAATGGCTCAGTTGCATTGTTGCCAGATGGCACGCGACGCCACTGGTTTGACCTTGATCATCAAATCCCATCCACCCAACTCTGCTTAATAAGACGCCTCGAGTACCAAGCGGCCGATTTAAATCAACTGATCAGATTCTGGCTCGGTGATTGGCTTTTAATGACAAATCACCTCTGTAATAACTCTAAAAGTACGTGCCGGCTTTAAACATCAAAGATTACACATCATACCACGCTTTTATGATTGATCCGGGCTGCGATGTAAATGAAACGTCATTAAATGATCCCCCTGCTTCTGTTTTCTCCTCCTCCTCCTCCTCCCCCAAAGCCCCCTCCTCTCACTTCTCTTACCCCTCCTACCCTTTCCTCTTTTAGGGCCAGCTCGAATTATGTAAACGAGGGTGCTAAATATTCTGCAACAACTCTACGACTCGAATTATTTCTTTTTTTCTCGTCGTAAAAGGGATTCACGCCATTGTTTTTTTTTCTTTCCTTTTTTCACTAATTGTCGAAATCGCGGAAGCGAGTCAGATCATTATTGAGATAAATCGTTATTGTGACAGAACGAAAATGTTTTGACAGGAGGGTAACAATATCAAATTGATTGCGAAAGAATGAGAAAGAAGGGAAATGTGGGAAGCAATGTTGCCAACTTGTGCTTCGGATATATACTATCATATCAATACCTATAAGGTTGAGCGAACTTTTCTTAAGGTTCGAGAGACCGGTCGTATTAATGTCGTGTTGACATTTTAGCCCTATTTGTTTTACGTTCGCAGTCGTTCACACAGTATCTTATGAATTTTTGCAAAAGGAGCTAGCAATACTGTGATCGTTTGTGAGCGATTATAATAAACATGCGAAGAGGTTTTAAGACCCTGTTTCAAATTATCGAGACAACAAATTGTCAATTTGAGATCGAAAACAATTTTCTTGACGGGCTCGAAAAGCTCTGGAAAGCAAAAAAAAAAAAAAAAATTGTCCCTGCTTAATAGCCGTCCACAGTTGCTCGTGAGATTTCGTGTAAAAATTCTGCGAATGGATAAAAAAAGACGGTTAATGCGCGTTTTGTACGCGGAACAGTGACGTCAATAACATGGATCGTTGCGTGAAGTCAATAAGTCGTGCTCTTTTTTTGGGCCATCTTGCGTTTTTTTTTCTTCTTCTTCCAGGAACGGTTATTTTAGCACAGACACGCCTCTTTAACAATCATACCGTGTCTTATATGTTCAGCCTACGTGTTACATTGCATAAATAAAGAACCTAATAGAATAACTTTTTCGTAACCGCCAAAAATAGGTACTGAGGCAATTAGGATTTAGTTGGGCGTTTTGAATTTCAGGGAACATATTCACTTGATGATTTGTGCGAGCGTCTAGCGATATTAAAACTTAAAGAAGATATATTATGCATAGTTGCATTCTCTAATCAACCTATACTCGGTAACAATATTCATCTTCCATTCTGAGAGATTTGTGAGAAATAAACTTAAGAGTTTTCTGGTGAGGTATAAAAGGAATGAATTGATTATTATTAGCCCGATTACTGCGGGCAAGCCGGTGCAAAATTAGAGTTAGCTTCTTTAGACATCATTGTTTGTGTTTTCAACTCGAAGAATATTTTAACACCCGTGGACTTCAGAAACCTTAACCTTAACTTACACTTGTTACAGAATAACGCAGTTTTTCTTTAGACTTAGCCAGTGGCGTCGCGTGCCATCTGGCAACAATGCAACTGCTCCATTTAAACTCATTAAATATATCGAATTTTCCTTGTGCACTGTGCACCCCCTGAATTCGATCTTTTACATAAGTTTAAATGGATAGAATACATTGTTGCCAAATTGCACGCGACGCCACTGGACTTAGCAGTTCACGGTATTTTCAAACGCAATTTTACAGAATAACGAAATCACAATGAAACTTAGATTCATTGAAACGTTATTTTCTGGTCCATCGCCATTTTGAAAAAATAAAAATAAAAAAATTAGAAATCAGAAATTCTCTTTCTATCTCTTTTGTCCATTAAAATGAGTGTATCAGAAAGAGATGGACAAGCGGGATCAATGGGTCAGTCGTATATTTTTGCATCAGCGTTACGGAGGGTCAATTCTAACGTAAAATCACGAGAAAATCACATTGGAAGCATCGGGAAGTCTTAAACTCCACTCAGAAACTCAATAAGTTCGCTGAAAAAATGTTTAAGATGCTGGTCGAATGAGTGGGTCTTAATGAAGCATGGGCGGATACAGGAAATTGTCTTTCTCTCTCTCCTTCCATTTAAAAACGTGCATTAGAAAAGGACAGAAGAGGGGGCCAAAGTCACGTAATGGCCCCCTCTGCTATCCTTTTCTAACACATAAGTTCAAATGGAAGGAGAGAGAGAAAGACAACTGCCTGCATCCGCCCACGTAATGAAGGAGGGAAAAATAATTGCAGCTTTCTCTAAGATGAATCACTTTTTCCTGCATAGAAAGTTGCGATTAGATAAAACTTCCGCATTGTGACCCGCTCATTATTCGATCGTCATTTTCGAATATTATTAAACCATTTACCGAGTTTGTGAGTCAATTTTAGAACTTTGTATGAGGCTCTTAACATTATTTTCATTATTCCTTAGACCAAAATAGACCTTTTCTTTTTATAGTTTTACCACAGATTTGAAACATACCGATTCTCTTTCCTTTTATCTGTTTTCTACCTACGCATTTAACTATCTTTCCTTTATAAACGGAAGAGCGGCGTCCTTTTGAAATAACCTGGCCCTCAGAGGGTTATAGTTGAGGAACGATTTAAAATTAAAAGGTCAACGTGGCAAGTTAGTATATTATTTTATTTTAACGAATGAAACTTAAAAATTCGCTTAAACTTATCAGGAAGCTGCGCTTACACTTCTGGAACGAACTCTGTCTCTCTTATTGTCACCCTTTATTTAACTGATCGTACTCAGGGAAGTTGAAATTGCCTATACGATACATTGAAGGCGCCCGAAGACATCTTATTTTGTACTAGCGGAGACAAAGATACCCAACCAGGGTATGCAATAAGAAATACACAGCATCCCATTCAACACGTGTATTAGGTGTGTTGCGTGTTGCATACTCTGGCCAGGTATCTTTTTCCCCGCTTGTAAATTTTTTCATCAATAGTCGCGTTCATTCGGAATGAAGACTGAAACATTGTGAATTAGACTAGTTAAGGAAAATGAGAATACTGGGGCTAGACCCTTAAAGGGTTAAAAGCAGTAGCGGCTCGTGAAATGCGATTTATCGATGTTCACTGCATTTAAAAGTATAGAACACGGAAAAAAATGTTCGTGCTTCAGACACAAACTTTCCGTGTTCTAGACACGAATGTACACACCAGTACGGGAACGAGTTCTGAGCGCAATCTATTTAGGTTGAGTTTCCCATCTGTCCTGAGCCTGAAATGTTTGTGCCCTGAGCACGTTACGTACTGGTGTGTATATAGATCGTGTCTGGAGCACATCCTTTTTTTCTGTGAAAAGTATCGATTTCACGGGGGTTCAATTGCACCCCCTGACGATCGATACTTTTCTATAGTTTTAAATGGAGTAGACATCGATAGATCGCATTTCACGAGCCACTACTGGTTAAAAACCAAGGTTTTAATTCATTATCATTTATTTTTATACTGTCGTATAATAAAAGAAATAACGTTGGAATAAAATTCCAAAGATTATCGGCCTTGGTGCGCCTACCCACTACCGTACTCTTCTGAAACGTCTTCTAGCTACGCTTATGCATGGATGGAACGGAGCTGAAAGAAAACCCGAGCCACTCTGAAACCAATATTTTTAGAGTCGCCAAAATAAATCGCATTTTACTGCCCAGGTCGGCAACACCGCAGATTGACTTGAACCAGTGAACTCCTTTTGACGACCTCGCGAGTACGATCTCGATAAGAGAAACTGACGGACGGAGAGCAATGGTCGGAAAGGAAAAACAAAATGCGCCGATTGTATTATTATACATTTATATTTCCCTATTTTCCTTTTCGGTCAAAAAATAACGATTATTATGTAAATTACTCCACCAACAACTCCTCGGTCCCGGTGGTGGTGCTGTGGTTAGTTGGAGGGAGAAGCCTTTTCAATTGTGTATTCTTCCTTAAAAGATAATTATTGGGATGAATAATTCATAGACTTTGAATGAATTCAAGATTTCCCAGTCGTCATATCGCAGAATCATTTCTGAATCATCTTCATCATTAGTCAACTATAGTGCAACACTTCTTTTGAAAACAGACACACATTTCAAAATAATTTCTTTCACTTTTTATTTTATTTCATTGAATTTTTTCCTCTTATTTCTCTTGAAGCGCTGACAATACCTAATATTTTGTTACCTTTTTTAGTTTTGTTTTTTTCCATTTTTTTCAGTTTGGTTTTTTCCCACAATGTTTAAATGGCTGTCAATTAGTTTTTTTTAAAATATTAAAAAATATCAGTGAAACTGTGAGTTTATAAAAGTGGGGCAGTTGCAAGGTTCTAAAAGTTGGTGTTTTCATTAAGAAAATAAAATAATTTGATGATGCCAAAGAACAAAGATGCCTAGACGGGAAAAAAACATGTGTTAAATAAATTAACAAATTTTTTTCAGTGTTGGTTTTTTCTCCCAAATGTCACGATTTTGGAGATATACGTCACGGTTTTACAGTTATGGCGATTTTGATTTTTTTTTTACGTAAATTTGTTTTGTCGTATTTTTGTTCTGTTTGCAAGCTCAAAATTTGCTAACTTTGATTCTATTTTTGGACCTAAATTAGCATTTTAGTAATTGCATGAAACGGCAATTTCCGAATTTCTTCGATGGCATAAGTTTTGGCGTTTGATGGTCATCGCGCGGGCACCTCAGCTGTGATAGTCACTGCCTCAAATCTAAGATGCACAGCTGCCATTTGACGTGTAGTCAGTGTTGCCAGATCGAGGGTAAAAAGCCGCATCGTTCCCATTTAAATCAATGTAAAGCGTACGGCTTTTTCTCTCCAATTTGGCAACACTGCGTGTAGTGAGAATCTATGTCATTGTATATGTTAAAGGACAAACCCGATTTTAGGCCAAACTAGTTTAGCCTAGGCCAAACCGGTTTGGCCTGAGCGGAACAGGCAAACCTAGTTTTGCCTAGGACAAACTAGTTTGACCTGAAATTCTCCAGGCCAAACTGATAATGTGCAGGACAAACTAGTTCAGCCGGAAGTGATGGCGCAGGACAAACTAGTTGGGCCTAGGACAAAGTAGTTTCGTATAAAGTTCGCATGTTCTTACACTGACAATGAGAGAATTTGTTTTTTAATCCAAGGTACTTCAACACGTTTATTCTTCTTTAAAAATAGTAATTATAAAAGAGGGTAATTTGAAACATCAGGATCTACTTACGCCTCTTCACACACTAAGAGAATTCTTTTTTTAATCCAATGCGTATTTCGTTTGTGTTAAAGAAACTGCAAAGTGAAACATTGACTAAGGGGGAATTCCTTTACCCCAAAGAAAATGTCTGTTGCTGCAATTAAAATATTCCTTGTTGTGACAGTGATTCTTCTTCATGCAATCAATTTTTACTTCTCGCAAGGAAAACTGTCTCAAGTAAAAGTTTCCTTGTTTTTAAAGAAGTGATTTCTCTCAGTGTATGACAATAAAGGAAAAAAATAATATGAAAGAAACTCGGCGTTGGAATCGGAATCGAACCTAGAACCTTCGATAATGCGTACTTAGCTTTTGTCCTTCATTTTTACTGTGTTTAGCTTATTTTAAAATGTATCTCAAATACAGTTTCTCCTCCGTAACCAGTTCCACCATTCGCCTAATTTATTCATCGGCAGCAGCAAAATATAATCCAATTGGTCTATTAGTAACGAATTTTATGCTGAAACAGTCTGTCCCAGACTCAACCAGTTCGGCCTAAAAATGTTTAGGCTAAACTGATTATGGGCAGGCTAAACTATAGTTTGGCCTAATAATGTTCAGGCCAAACTGATGATGTGCAGGACAAACTAGTTCGGCCTGAAATTCTCCAGGCCAAACCTGCTGGGCCTAGGACAAACTAGTTTGGCCTAAAATTCTCCAGGCCAAACTAAATCTCCTTTAAAAAAACAGTTCGGCCTAGGCTAAACTAGTTTGGCCTAAAATCGGGTTTGTCCTGTAACATATACATAACATCCATTGGAATCATCAAAACGATTGGAAATAGCTTGCTTCTCATGGCACGCTTAAAATGTGTTGAATTGGGTTTCTCTAATCACCCACGCTCTGCCACTCTGACCGTTAGTTCATTAATATAATCCAGTTTTTCTCTTCAGAATCTCACGCAATAGCACTTGAAAATCAGGATTTTTAAACGTGTGCAACTGAGCACACCCTGTGTTTTATCCATTCTATTACCGAAGTACTCCTCAATTGTCTGTGCTGAGTGAACATGGTACAATAATGATTTGTTTTCCAATGCGTCAGGATTCACGAGAAAGACGCCCTTCATTGACAAGTAAGCTACAGGAACGAGAGCACGCTTAACTGATGAGAAAATCCTGCATCTATTATGCACGTGGGGTACTCGTCCGCTAATATGTATGATAATGCAAAAACATTTATTCCATAAAAGACAAATGCCAGGTCAAAGGCTGTCACGTTCATCCGGATTGATCGAACTCCATGTCTATACAGTATACAGATTCACTCAACTCTGAATGACGCAGTATCTGATCTGCGTTGTTTCGTTCAGTGAAGTCCCATGATGCAACTAAGTTATTGCCATGCTTCATAACTCGATTTATGTTCTATGTGTTAAATATGAAACCAGTAGAATTAAAATTGGCTAAATTCTTTTTATTCAAATTTTCTGGAAAAATGCAAAAAAAAAAAAAACAAGCAGGGAAAATTCCAACACGCAGGTGTTGGAAAAGCGTGCCACTAAAGTCTGAACAGCTTTAATGATTTTGCTAGCAATGATAATAATTAGACAGCATTCAACATGGAGCTGATCTCGAGAAAATTGAGTCCAAAGTTGAAGAGCTAGCATTTAAACAAAAAACTTGGAATTACTTACGTTTTGATTTCATTCAACTACCGTGTTGTGTTTTTGCATTTCAACACCGGAAAAGTGGAATTTACTATGTAGGAAAGGTACTTAATTTTTAGCGTTTAAAGTGACTTGGTTCCTTTCTTCTTTTTTTGGCATAATCACGAAAAACGAAACTCTAAGAGAAACCAAACGGCAGAGTTGGTTTACACTGTTGACTATTTTAAAATCCGTTAATCCGGACTTAAGTCCGTTCCCAATTCTATAAAAGGAACCAAGTCGGAGTTGGTTCCTTACGTGACTCGGATTAAGGTTTACCTAATCAGAAAAAGGAACCAAGTTCTCATTTTATTTCATCATATGGATAATGACATCAATGAGGCTCACCAGCTCACTTTTACCTGGAATTTTGACGGGAAATAGTTGTTATTATAGAAGAAGCACTTGTTGCTTCGAGATTCAGTATTGCTAGCTCTATCAATCAATAACTCAATTTTATCAAAAATGTCACTCGGTTCTTTTGTGACAAGTGCTGTCCAATTGAGCTTGTTTGGTGAGAAATTATGAAAAAAATAAATTTAGATCAGATGTATCTATAAGGAGATGAGTCAAAGGCGTTGTTTTTTTGTGTTTGTTTTTTTGTTTTTTGTTTTCAAAACTTTGGAGGGCTCTAGCTCAGAAGAGAAACATTTGCAGCACATACTCATGTAGGAAAATAAAGTCTTATATATATGTATGTTGACCCCAAAAATACACTCCATAAGTTTGGCACTTAAGTTTTGAAACACCCTGTTCTTGATATTTTGCTCCCCCCCGCCCCCTTCACAAAAGACAACATCTTGACCATGCACATTTTTAAAATCACAGTTTGACTGTAGAGATATTTTCTTCCCCCCCCCCCCTGAACGAAAAAGGGGAAAATGGGTCACCTATCTCTGATGTTCGTCGTGCGCGTGCACATATTGTTCGGCTTTACGACTGCCATTTTGGCTTTCTTTATAATGCGTTTTTTGGGTTTATTAGTGGATTTTATGACTATTTGATGCCGCCAATGTAATTTTCAGACAATTTTACATCAGAATCAAAACTCTATGGCACTGTTCCAGTGAAAAATTTTGTACACGCAACGAACTTTTTAGGGTAGGTAAATAAGTTATTCCAGAGTCAATTCCATAGCCCCAGCGAGGAAGCTGTCCAGGGGTGGAAGACACGTGACAGCCCCTCTCACTTTTTAGAGCAATTAATGCGAATTTTACCCCTCTGGCTCCCTGTGTTCTGGATTTTAAACACCTATTTTTCAACAAAACGCCCAAAATGTCCTCAAAAATCCCTTGATTCCATCGACGCTCATTGAGGGGCTTTCAATTTGCCGATCCCTCAGAATTTCAAATGTTTCCGATGCAAAGACCTGTTTAGTGTGACGTCATGAAAAAAATTGGTTCCAAACAAAGACTCCGTCTCACTCGCTCTCGTGGGTTTTCCCATACGAAACACGGTCCAAATTTTCAAATACAAGTGCTAGTAAACAACACGTTCTTTACACCAGTTGTGTGTATCACACCATTGGGTTCCACGTCCCTTATAAAAATTTCCGATTGTTTCAAAAAATTTTCCGATTGGATATATATTCCCGCGCTTTATTTGCCATAGAAATAATCGAAATTCCATAGAGACAATCGAAATTCGTGTAGATTCAAGCGCGCTGATTATAGCAACGATAGGTCTTATGATTGAAATGAGGCAAAATACATCTATGATTCTATTCTTACAGTTTTAACACCCACTTTTTTCTCAGTGATAAAATATGAGAACGCTACACAAACTTTCTGAAACATCGCGCATCAATGCACAATCACAGTTATATCGAAGAAAGTCCTATGTTTTGTCCTTGTCACACTCCCGTTTCTTAAGAGTACAAAATTCTAGGATATAGGCTCATCAGCACCATCACGGCATGTGTTATACCTCGAACAATAGCTTCGATACGAAGAGAAGTTAGAATGATTGAGTGTCATGGCGGTGATTCACCCATAAGAGACCGTGAGTAAGACAAGGACAAAACGTAGAACATCTTTCGGTATAACTGTGATTGTAAATTAGCTTGTGATCTTTTAGGAATTATGTTACAGTGAAAAGATACTTTAAGGCAAGTGGAATCTAATGGTGCAATAAAATTTGAGAAAACTGTTGGTTAACTAGCATGAATTTGCGTTCGAAAATTTGGATCTGGTAAATCCACGAGAGTGAGCGAGATAGAGCATTTGTTTAGAACCATTCTGATCGTGACGTCATCACTAAACAGGTCTACTTAAGGAGAATAGCATCCTTGAAAATCAGGATTTTTAAACATGTGCAATTGAGCACACCCTGTGTTTTATCCATTCTATTACCGAAGTACTCCTCAATTGTCTGTGCTGAGTGAACACTGACAATAATGATTTGTTTTCCAATGCGTCACGATTCACGAGAAAGACGCCCTTCATTGACAAGTAACTACAGGACGAGAGCACGCTTAACTGATGAGAAAATCCTGCATCTATAATGCACGTGGGGTACTCGTCCGCTAATAGTATGATAATGCTAAAACATTTATTCCATAAAAGACAATGCCAGGTTCAAAGGCTGTCACGTTCATCCGAATTGATCGAACTCACATGTCTATACAGTATATACAGATTCACTCAATTCTGAATGACGCAGTATCTGATCTGCTTTGTTTCGTTCAGTGAAGTCCCATGATGCAACTCAGTTATTACCATGCTTCGTAACTCAATTTATGTTCCATGTGTTAAATATGAAACAAGTAGAACTAAAATTCGTAAATCCTTTTTATTCAAATTTTCGGGAAAAATGCGGGGGGGGGGGAATCTATGTGGTTTCTTGCTTGACAATATGAAAATACCTTGACGATGGATCACGTAAACTGAGAAAAGAACTCCATGCTATTTCTGACCATTGCACGATACAACGTCTATTTTTTATAAAAAAGTCTATTTTTTTTTCGTGTTTGGTGATAAAAAATCTGTATGCTTGGTACTTGATTGCTCGGACGAGGTATCAAGCAGGCAAAAAAAAAAAAAAAAAAAAAAAAAAAAAAACGCGGCCAACTGACCGTGGCCGTGCGTAAACAGTTAATCTACAACGTTTGATTATACCATTGAAACTTTGAAATTCAGAGCAAAAAACAAAAATGTAACCAAAAATTAAGGAACGGCAGTGATGTTACAATATGAGATATAAATGTTAATTCGAAATCTCAATGTTATTTCTTAACTATTACCAGCGGTGCCCATATAATGTGCTGCTGTGATTGGTGGATTTGAATCGAGAAAAAATGGACGGCTCATCTTCGACACGCATGAAAATATAACGATTCAAAAAACTTTATCATTGTTACTGAAGCACAACCTCGCGCCGACTCGACGAGACGGTTAGGTTCGGAACACATTTACTAGCTCTTGGATTACAAATGGCGTGCGGTTAATCATAGTTGCACAGAACAACTCGCTCATCTCTACCCACCTGTTTTCCTCAAAATGGAACCCAAAATCTATTACAGCTCTCTTTGACTGCATGTTTAGTGAGTGATAACTATTCCTACTCGGATGATGTGTTTTGGCCTACCCCTCAGATTGAAGGCGCAAATAAGTTTTAAAGCCGAGAAGACATGTCATTGTAGTTCACACCACCTCTGAGTATGAACTGGAACACCATTTGACTCCCGGGGTAGATAAATTCTGAATATTCCTCTCTCGTGAAATTGTAGCAGCCACTCTACCCCCCCCCCCCCCCCAATCGATTTTCTTCTGAGCATCCTGGTATTTGACACTCGTTGTTTACCAAAGAGATTGTGATCCTCTACGACCATGATTAAGTTTTGATTATGCTCACTCCGGTATATTTTAGAATTCTATCTATGTCCATTTCGTATCACCATGTTCCTCGCAGCAAAATCTGCAAGGGACATCTTTCATACTCATTGTTTGCAAACCAAATGCAACAATCTCATTGTTCCACTTCGAAAGTTATGTTTTTATGTTCGGGGGTCGCGAAATGCGTACTTTGTGTATATAAATGTCGGTGGTCCTTCTGAACTTATAAATAGAGCTGTTTTCGGTCCGAGGAGTGAGTTTTAGACCTCATTAATGGTTTCCTCGTTATTTTCGCAGCATTTTACACCAGAATTTAGAGGCCATTAGCCCGAGGCGAAATCTTTCAAGAGCTCAATTCTACTTAAGATCCGAAAAACGGCATCAGTAAATACTACTCTGGAAATACTGCGAGCATCGCGGAATCCTAAGAGCAAAGACATCAAGGAACAAGGATGATGCGGCGAGATCTCATCTCATCTCGCGTGCATCGGCGAAGCGGAAATTGACCTGCGGCTTACAACCATTCGATCCGTTAACGATGTGTGCCCTTTGACCCGTTGCGTTGATTGCCTCTTTCTGACCGGCGGTCATTACTGGTCATCACTCTTGGCTCGGCAAACGGATGGCAAATAACAAGCCACTGTTAAAATCGAAGACGACTGTTTTCGATGTTCCGCACTGAAACTTAATGTACCTAATCTTAAATCTCCGCTGAAATGATAATGTTGGCAGTGTGATTTTTCGGACCCATTGTGCCGGATTTTGGTTTGTTATGACGAAATGGCACTCCAACCACAAACACACCTTTTAAAACACTCTCAATAGTATAGGATCGCTATCGTATACATTCGAATAGAAGTCATTAAGTAAACACGCCATACACGATACCTTGTGAGTGTGTTTTCCTACAATTTAATACACTGAACGTGTGATGCCCTCTTAGAAAATATTTGAGATGTGATCAGACATTTTAACATTTAAACGTGTCGCTTTGCAGTGGTACACGAACATTTCAATTTTCTGGACAAAGGATACTCGATTGGACTTGGACGGAAATAGAAACAAATTTATC
Source organism: Trialeurodes vaporariorum (assembly GCA_011764245.1). Taxonomy (NCBI): domain Eukaryota; kingdom Metazoa; phylum Arthropoda; class Insecta; order Hemiptera; family Aleyrodidae; genus Trialeurodes; species Trialeurodes vaporariorum. The sequence continues at coordinate 23,718,242 of VMOF01000024.1, read as the reverse complement.
ACTAATGTTGCATTCAATGCATCAAAACCATTGTTGATACACGGATTTTACGGCGATCAGTGTAAAGCACTTATTTTTTCGTAAAATCCTATGATCCACAGAGTGAGATAACAGTATATGGGAGGGTACTCGAGAACAGATGACTGAGAGAGACAGTTTGAAACGCTCCACCAGATGAAGTCATCAATAAAACCCTCTTCAACAAGGCCTCACCCCTCTATAGTTATGACTACCGATCTAGATGGATCTACCCACATCCAGACTTGATGGGAAAAGTCTATTGTGGACATTTATGGATCATTCTTACCTGAACTTACAATGGGTCTGTTGCGTACTTTTGCTGCATCAATATAACTCATTGTTTCTAACGTAAAATTTGGCAAAAATAACGATTCGCACATCAAAAACTTTCAAAATCCACTCATAAACTCAGAAAATACCTTCCATTTCAAACAACCCGCGCTACACTAGACACTATATCACCGACTTATAACTACAAAGATGGAACCATCTCGTTTATGTATATAAGCATGAACAGAACATCAAAACATTGGAATGTTTCGTTTAGATGCGTACATTTCTTATATTATTTTGTAATCTTTGATAAACTGAAAAGACCAGACAGCAAATGCAGCCAATAGTTCACGTATTAAAAAAGAAACTCCATCATTTTGTAGTTACGATGTTGTTTACTTATGCACGGTGGTTCCGTCTATGTAGTTGTATACCGGTGCAAATATAGTGTCTTGTGTAGCGCGGGCTGTTTGAAATTGAAGTGATTTCCTGAGTTAATGAGTGGATTTTGAACGTTTTTAATGTGCGCATCGTTATTTTCGCCGAATTTTACATAAGAATCAAGGTTCTATATTCTTGTAGCAAAAGTATGCAACAGACCCATTGCTTGGCCCAAATATCTCTCGTGGCCGATCCACTGTGTTTCGTGTGTTTCGATGGTCGAACAGAGTTTACTTTGCTTAAACACTCTCTCCTCAAACGAAAACGCTCTGTGTCAATGAAAACACAACGACATATTCTCATCGGCGTCGAACCTCGAACATCGCGCTTTTATTTGCGTTCGGAGAAACTTTGTAGTTGGTATTAGCAGCTCTAATTGTTCTCTTGGCGGGACAAAAGCGAACGTGAACGCAAACTCGAACACGAGATGATGGGGATGAGGGCACGCCACGAGAAGTGCGCTTAAATGTTACACATGTATGGGTGCGCGTAGGTAAATAAATGAACTGAGGCTTTTCCCATGGTCAGATTAAACAGATACTCGCGGTGAAAAAGAACTTGCGTCCTTTATACACGGTGTCCCAAAAGTCGCTTCCCCTGTCTTAACTTTTAAAGGGCATCCTCAAGTCTTGTTTACATGGTCACGTGACGATGTTTAAACCAATTGGACTTATCAATTCCCGCTATCTCGTCTCACGTTAGTTGTCCAAAAGAGCGGAAAAGGCCAGCTGGCCCTAGTCAAAAAAGGGCACTGCCGAATTGGCTCCCAAATGGCCGAATTGACTCCGAACGGAGAGCTCATTATCTTATCACGTCACCAAGAAAGCATCAGAAAATTTAGTGCTTCGTTTTTCGCTTCGAGAAAATATTTGGGAAAGAGAACCCGTACAGGGGGTCAATTTTTTTTTTTTTTTTTCAAATGTTCATAACTCCGACAATTTTTAGCCGATTTTTCTCACCTTGGTCTCAATCGATAAATAGTAAATTGATCTTTTTCACAGAACCAAAATTAGGTTTCTAGCTTATTTTGTTCAAAAGTTACATCACCAGTCTCACACTTTATGGGACACTCATTGTAGAGATGAGATGGGTGTTTTTCAAAGTGAACCTGTAATTATCTCTGGTAAAATTGTTCCATGAATTTCCGTGACCAAAATTCCAAGGGCATTATTTTTCCAGAAAATTTCATGGAATTCCGTGGGCCGTTCGTGGGGATATAATAAGATTTTCCATGTGATTTCATGGAAAAATAATAATAACCCACAGAATTTTGGTCATAGAAATACATGGACACTACGACACACGACACAAGACACTTTTTTCGTCTTATTGGACATTCTAAAAATGACTCATCTCCATCGGCCCACTTTGTTGACAAATGAACTAGGAACTGGAACTCTAATACCTATTAGACTCCTAAAGGAGCCACTAGAAAAGTGCGAATCAATACGAAGTCCAGTGAAATATGCGGCAACTGTGCAGCGTCTCCCGAATCACATAAGAATAATTAATGACAAGCTGAAATAAGGCGCAGCAACAATCAACAGCAAAGCGCGATGGAACATTTCTTGTTGTTTTAATCTAACTTCCTTCGGAAACGTGCGGAAATCGATTTATATTATCTGTGTCAGGACGGCGATGACCTTGTCAGCTGCGACCTGTGACCCGCGAGGAAATAAAAATCATTGAGCATTCAGAATTAAAATGCATCTTTGCAAATGCTTCGTTTAGAAGTGAGGAATTCAACGCGGGAGTTTCTAACTTGGCTCTTCATCATTGTTGTCAAATTTAGCAGTAAATTGAAAAACGGGGCTCTTATTGCTATATTTTTCTATTTGCGATTGAATACTTGATTTATGCGTAAAAACCAACGAAAATCACGATGATTGTTTTACGAAATTCTTTCACAAACTCACGAAAGGTTTTTGAAGTTTAAGGTGTAGTGGCAAAGCTACGCAGATACAGTAAGATATTCCTAAATATATAATTAGAGGCTTTCTTCTGTGTGTTTTTCATAGAGAGTGAGTGACAGATTAGACAGCTGGGATATTCCGTAATACCTGCGTTGCTCCGACATTTCAGAGCAAATATGGCGGAGCTATGCAGGCATCATATAATAATTCTCTGTCTCTCTATTAAGACACACAGAGAAAAGCCTTAAATGAGATAGGAATCTCCCACCATCTCCCGTGGTCCATGGTACCTGCGTAGCTATGCCACTACGCCTTTAACATTATAGTCATTTTGTGAGTTTCTGGAGTGAATTTCCTATTTTTTTTCTTTTGGTGAGCTCAAAGTCCTTTCTGCTGGTTTTTACTCAAAAATTAACCATTTTCATCGCATATCACCAAATTTAACAAGAGCTCCTATCTCCTTGGAGCGCATTTCAATGAAATTGCGCGTTCGTAATGCCCTTGAACCAAAATATGAGTCACAGATGGAAGAGCGATAGGTGTTAAGAAATATAATTGGATAGGGATTTTGGAGGGTTAGAGGATGGAAGGCTGGGAGTGGCAGGGGAAAGAGAAAGAGAAACATAGTGAGAGGGAGAGGGAGCGATAGTGAGAGAAAAAGAGAGAGGAGAGAGGGAGGGGAGAGAGGAGAGAGAGAAGAGTGAGAGTGGAGAGAGAGAAGAGAGAGGAGAGAGAGGAGAGAGAGAGAGAGAGAGAGAGAGAGAGTGAAAGTGAGAAGGAGAGGGAGCGATAGTGAGAGAAAAAGAGAGAGGAGAGAGGGAGGGGAGAGAGAGAGAGTGAAATAGTGAGAGGGAGAGGGAGCGATAGTGACAGAAAAAGAGAGAGGAGAGAGGGAGGGGAGAGAGTAGAGAGAGAAGAGTGAGAGAGGAGAGAGAGAAGAGAGAAGAGAGAAGAGAGAGGAGAGAGGAGAGAGAGAGTGAAAGTGAGAGTGAGAGAGAGGCGTATAAGGTAATGAGTAGCTGATCAATATAGCGTACCACATGCATTGTGAATACCATACAAGTATTGAGATCATATCGTAACTACATGAAATTTAATAAAACCATCGGTGCTACCAACTAAATTTCGGAAGCCCAAGTTTTTTGGTCGTTCCAGGGGACTCGATTAAGCGTGAGACGCTCGGTTGAATCGAAAAGCTATGCGGAAAGCGGTGGGTGCACGAGACAAGTCAAATTAACGAATGCAAGTTCTATTAGCAGTAATTATTGAAACGTTCATTGAATCGTCGTATTAAATAGAGGATTGCGCTTAGTTCCATTTTGGCAACAAACATTTCATTCCTGCTGAAACTTTACAGTGTTGCCAGATTTTGGCGAAACATATACAAAGTTCCAATAAGACCTAATGTGAATTGTGTATTTTCCTTCGCTAAATCTGGCAGCACCGCAACTTTGACTGCGACTGCAAGTCACAGAATTAATTACACTCTGATGGCTGCTTTTTAGCTGCGCTATAGGGGAAGCCGACAGTTAATATCAATCACTTTCACCGGGGGCCCTTTTGATGTTTGATCTGGAGCGATTGTTTCGCCGGTAGGTATCAATAGGATTCTGCATAGAGGACGAGAAGTGAGGACCTACCCTTCACTCGCCTTGAATGATATAGGGAACACGTAAAATGGAATGGATGGGTCACAGCTCAGCAGAAAGTGGCTCTTATACAAGTCCAGTTCCACGTTCCCAATGAACGATGACAATAAAGGAACAATGTCCCTAATTATAGACTCGAAGCGTCGACGGATGCGAAGCTACGGTTAGCGACGCATCTATGCATTATGAGCGTTGTTGCCAAAAGTAGTTATTCGGGGTAACAAATGTCTTCTGTTCTAGTAATAATACCACGTTCTCCTAATTGTTATCATAGACTTGCCTACACTAAAAAAAAAAAAAAAAAAAAAAAAAAAAAAAAAAAAAAACCTGAATTAGTGAAAAGTATGGACACCACTTAAAGTTAGTTTAACTCTATGAAATAGTGAAAAAAACAGTTGAAATAACACGGCACGGAGTTAATTTTACTAAATACAAATATTCAAACTAACAGTTTTTAAGTGGTGTCCATACTTTTAAGTATAGAAATTAGTTAAATTTAGCATTATTTTTTTTTCAGTGCACGGAGAAAAATCGATTAATTTATCCGACGATTTAGGATAGTAAATTTCAGTTTAGTGGAGATCAATAGAGTTCTACTCCTAGCAACTATGCTACAATTAAAGATGGCAATGGTGAGATGTGATGAACACGATATCAATATAGTTGTTACCGAAAAAGTTACTAGTTCCGTAGAAATATTTGGAAGCGCCACCCAGTCTATCGTAAGCCACTAGACCCAAGGAGGTTCCATTTACTATATTTGGATTTTTGACCTCGCCACACAGTGAGGCAAACCTAACTTTTCTTCTCATCGACACAACAATCGAGTATCAGAATTTCAAAAATACGAGAATATTACCCAGTGATATGTGTCTATTGTTGGATATTTCTATTGTTCACATCTCAGGTCTCTTCAACATTCCATCATTCCACACTCTCTTACCCCGCCCCGCCCTCTCCCGCAACCCTGCATAGCAACAGTTTGCTCCCTGCTAGCGCCAGTTTCAGGTCAGTTTTGTCCCTTCTCTTTGCATGGGATGAATATAGTGGAAGACGTTTTACTTGAACCGAAGTGCTGTTTGTATTTTTTTCTGATATAAATCAACAACTTTTATTCAATAATAGGCATTTCAGTTTCGATTCAGTGAAATTCTGTTTATCTGTTGTGTATTTTTTAGGTTCAATGAGTGAATTTCCATCGGCATTAGTTGAATTTATGTTCAGTGAAATTCTGTATATCTGTTGTGTATTTTTTCGGTTCAATGAGTGAATTTCCATCAGCACTAGTAATTTTCCCTTTTCTTTCGCTGCAATTTTGTGTTTTCTCCACCTATTATGGTTGTTTTTCATTGCTGTGCTAGAATAAAGTGACGAATGAAAGTGAAGTGGCAAATGGATACTATCTACCCATAAGAATTCAAAGTTTCTCATTTTTTTAAAACCTATTGAATAGCCCAAACTCAATGAAACGAGTCAATTTTGAGATTGATTCCATCAAAAGATAGTCATCTGAAGGAATGTCTTTTGTGAAACCAACTCAAAATAATAGCAACGCCATTTTCACCAATGTTTCATGAATACAACATATTGCGACCTCGTAATAGTGAAAATATAAGGTATTTATTGATTAATTTGAATGATTTTATCCCGTTTTGTAAACACGATACAGCTGAACTTAGGTCGCAGATACTGCACGTTCGTAAAAAATGTACTATCTGTAATTTAAATTCTGACGGTAAATAAGCTATATCGGTGCATTTATAAGATTTGAAAACTTTTATATATTTCACATTGAAAATAGAAGTTAAGATAGGTAGTTAAGATAGAAGATAAGATAGAGAGTTAGTAATAGTTGTCTCTTTTTGTCAAGCAATGATAACTTCAACAATTACTTCAAGTATTATTTTATTAACTTATGACATCATTATAATTCATTAATCAATTTAACTTTAAAGAGTGGTATGATGCTCCATTTAAACGTAACGGAAATATATACTAGGTTATTTGTATTTTCTAGACTATCGAGCAAAGAGCATGGAACTAGATCGAACTAGTGGCAGTTACTATACTCGATTGCTGCGTTTGATAGACTGTCGAGTATGACTCAAGGTCAAGCGGGGAATAACTATAGGGGTTCACCTCACTGGCTTGCGAGCGCAACCTCGTGGTGGAGAAGCTGGAACTCGACTAGATATTGGCATTTACTATATTGAGAACGTCGCAACCAGTTGAGTTATTGTTGTGCCTGTTTTTAGGTTGACAGTATAGTAAATGCCGCCATGTGCCGAGTCTTGTCCACTGATTCTTTTTCTCCGTGTGTACTTTTGGTTTATTCTGGCTACATTACTTGGGTTCTGGTTCTGGTAAAAGTATCTTAAAACAAAGTGTATATAGTACGTTTGTTCACCGAAAAAAATAATGCAAATACTTTGAAGAATATTACCAAAAGCATAACAATATGATAACCGAGGAGATAAATGATAAATGATTAATGATTTATTATCAGTCTCTAGACAAAAGCCAATAACAAAAAAAATGTTAACTTACTCAAGTTACACGCGTAAACTATACTAGACAAATTAGAGTTTGGTACTTACTTGTATACTAGAGAATACTGATTTTACTATTAGGACGTGGCCGTAATTACCAGAATTTTTACAACATTTTCAAAAACCATGGAACAAATACGAGAATTCTGGTAATACGACCAGGCCCTATGGCCTATACCTCGGTTGACATATAGTTGTGCGACTATCTGTCCACATACTTTATGTTCACTTTTGTTTAGATCCACCTACTTGAACGTCCACTGATTTGTAAGTCCAATATTTTCATGCCCAGTCTATGATAAGTATTGGTTCATTTCCTATCAAGATACACAAACTTGGAAAGTTTTGACGTCAAATGTTTAATAGATCTGAAAATGATGTATATATGTTGCGCACTGATCACCAGAAGCCTATAGTTTAGTCTCACCTTCACGATCCAATTTGATTGTCTGTAGAGGTCTTATGATAGCGGAAAAGATTACAAAATACATATTGCCCAACATCGCAAGTTGTTCCAAAGGTGTGTAAAGTTGCGTAATTTCTATCGACACGATGCGACATAGCACGACCAGACGCGACGCGACGCGACAAATGAAGCTCAAACAAAACTTCCCGACTCAAAATTTGAGAATAACGATGACAATAACAATATGCATTCCAGCTCCTCACAAAAAAAGCACAGATATTGTGGACAAAACACTCGTCACGAGGGAATATAAACACAGGCTAATGATGTTGTTTTGCCAGACTCTCGCCTAAACTACAGTCCCTCCAACCCTCTTGAGATGTCTCAATAAAGCTAGCGCTGTCCCTCTCGCTGAAGCTCTTGAAGGCGCGTGAAGGTAGCCGAGAAGAAGCCGTTCCTCCTTTGTGCAGAGAGATTAGGAAGGGTGAAAAGGGAAAACGAGGCACGGCGCACAGTGTTTCCTCGGCGAAAAAAACCCCTTTTTTAACAACCTCTTCGAAACTACCCAAAACTTTACGAAATCCATTCTTGAGGGTCCAAATTAATAGACCTGCACGATTTTTTTACAATTTTTGCATTTCTCTTGGTAGAAAAGCTAGGTTGTTTCGGTGAAAGTCAGAATTTCTGTTTTTACGCTAAAAACTGGAGTAATATCGAAACCTCTGTAAAGAAGCTCTTTTAGGCTTTTTCATTGAAAATTTTCAATCAATGGGTGCGTCATAGTCTACAATTTGACATTCTACCCTTAATATGGGCTAAATTTTATTTTTTCATATCCAAAGGAATGGATTTAAATAGAATAAGCTTAGAAAATGACGTTTTCATTTGAATTTGGACCTACAACTGAAGCGTCAACGAGCGTCACGGGTCTGATGACATTTTTCGCAAGCTGAATATACGTACTAACAACCCTGAAAATTTGGTAACCCAAGATTACCCTATGCGGAAGTTACAGCGAGTTGAATATTATGAAAATATAATGTTGCGCGGTAGGTAAGTAATAGACATGGGCTACGGGTACAGTGCAGTGGATCCGCGGCGGCTAGGCACGCGAGAGACAGGTAGGACACGTTGCAATATGTCTCGCAGGCTCAGCGACGTTGTACAGCTCATTCTCATTCTCATTACGCTGCACTCGCTGGAGGTGACAACGCTGCTTTAACAAAAACGACCATAGAATGTCGTTAGAGACGAATTCTACGACTTTTCCATTGAAAGAAAATATAAACACGTGAAACTGGTGGGGGGGGGGTCCCCCTGACATTCCAAAGGGTTGGTGACAGGTGTACCAGGTAATTTTGTGGTAATAGTAAGACCTTTCGTTCACGTTTTTAGGCAGTTTTATTCAAATCTAGAGCAAAATCTAGGTCCGATGAGGTTTTTTCCCATTCTCCATATGAGGGGAAACACTGTGCGGCGTGGCGCTTAGAAGAACGAGTCAATTGGAGGGATCGGACATTGAATGTATAAAAATGCAGATTTGAACTTTTTTAATGTCAAAAATCAAATTACACGTTAAGGTTATTACAGGAAACTTTACAATAAAACGAATGAAACTGCGTTCAAAGGTTTGCGTTGAATATCAACAAAGATTTACGCATTTAAAGATGCCACAAAATATCCGGCCTCTCCCTTTGACTCACTCCACTGTGCGCCGCCCCAAGCCGCACAGAGGTTCGAGACGGAATGGAATTTATCGCCGATAAATTATCGGACATAATTTCACAAAAAAAAACACAAACAAAAAAAACAAGCAGGGAAAATTCCAACACGCAGGTGTTGGAAAAGCGTGCCACTAAAGTCTGAACAGATTTAATGCTTTTGCTAGCAATGATAATTAGACAGCATTCATCAGAAAGGAACCAAGTGACAAGGAGCTGATCTCGAGAAAATTGAGTCCAAAGTTGAAGAGCTAGCATTTAAACAAAAAACTTGGAATTACTTACTTTTTGATTTCATTCGACTACCGTGTTATGTTTTTGCATTTAAACACCGGAAAAAAGGAATTTCCTATGCAGGAAAGTTACTTAATTTTTAGCGTTTCAAGTGACTTGGTTCCTTTCCCTTTTTTTTTTTGCATAATCACGAAAATCGAATCTGTAAGAGAAACCAAACGGCAAAGTTGGTTTACACTGTTGATTATTTTAAAATCCGTTAAGTCCGTCCCCAATTCTAAAAAAGGAACCAAGTCGGAGTTGGTTCCTTACGTGACTCGTATTAAAACCTAATCAGAAAAAGGAACCAAGTTCTCATTTTATTCCATCATATGGAATGGACAATGACATCAATGAGGCTCACCAGCTCACTTTTACCTGGAATTTTGACGGGAAATAGTTGTTATTAGAAGAAGCACTTGTTGCTTCGATATTCAGTATTGCTAGCTCTATCAATCAATTAATAGATCAAATTCAATTTTATCAAAAATGTCACTCGATTCGTTTGTGACAAATGCTGTCCAATTGAGCTTGTTTGGTGAGAAATGATTAACAAAATAAATTTAGATCAGATGTATCTAAGGAGATGAGTCAAAGGAGTTGTTTTTTTGTGTTTGTTTTTTGTTTTTTGTTTTTTGTTTTCGAAACGTTGGAAGGCTCTAGCTCAGAAGAGAAACATTTGCAGCACATATTCATGTAGGAAAATAAAGTCTTATATGTTGACCCCAAAAATACACTCCATAAGCTTGGCACTTAAGTTTTGAAACACCCTGTTCTTGATACCCCCCCCCCCCCCCCCCCCTGCCCCCTTCATAGAAGACAACATCTTGACCATACACATTTTTAAAATCACAGTTTGACTGTAGAGATATTTTCTTTTCCCCCCTTTCAACGAAAAAGGGGAAAATGGGTCCCCAATCTTTGATGCTCGTCGTGCGCGTGCACAAATTGTTCGGCTTTACGACTGCCATTTTGGCTTTCTTTTTAGTGCGTTTTGTGGGTTTATTAGTGGATTGTATGACTATTTGAAGCCACCAATGCAATTTTCAGGCGATGTTACATAAAAATCAAAACTCTATAGCGCTGTAGCAAAAGTTTGCAACAAACCCATTGAAAGCTGAAAAGAGAAAATTATTTAATGAGCTCGATCTTTTTTACCCACGTAAACTACAGACAATAGATATTTCTAAATCTCTCCACCTTATAAACGACTTGTTCAGGGATCAAAAATGAGGGGTGTTGCGTTCTTTTGAAGTCAAAAGTGTCATATTCGGAAAAGCCGTAATTCTGAATAATAATTTTTTGTTTTTTGTTTTGTTTTTTTTTTTTGTTTGTTTCCGTTTTACATACTGTCAGCACTTATTGCGATTGTCACGATGTAGGTATGTAATATGCATAAATGGAACACTTTCGAATTCATGAAAAAATAGCTAATCCTTTAATATACAGAACTAGCCATTTCAGGTGACCTTTACACGTCAAGCATTCTAGGGGTATAGATTAGTAGGTGTGGAGGTTTAAGACGTTTGTGGATATTAATTCCCCCTCCCCCCCCATTTATTTTGTGGAAAAGTATCGAATGTTTACAGTTAAAACTATGCCATTATTCATTATAACGCATTGTAATATTATTTTTTTTTTCTGTTGCCGTCGGTCGGTATCATTTTTCGTGTTGGAAAAGCAAAGTTCCATATGGACCTATAATTTCCAAAATTTGAAGAAGCTTATTCCAGCGAAAAATACTGTACACGCGAGGAACTTTTTATTAGGATAAGTTATTCCAGAGTCAATTCCATAACCACAGCGAGGAAGCTGTCCAGGGGTGGAAGACACGTGACAGCCCCTCTCACTTTTTAGAGCTATTAATGCGAAGTTTACTCCCTCCCTTTTTTCTGGATTTTAAAAACCTACTTTTCAAAAAAACGCCCAAAAGTTCCTCAAAAATCCCTTGATTGCAAAGACGCTCATTGGGGGGTTTTCAATTTGCCGATCCCCTAGAATTTCAAATGTTTCCAATGACCAAGACCTGTTTAGTGTGACGTCATGAAAAAAATTGGTTCCAAAAAAAGGCTCCGCCTCACTCGCGCTCTCGTGGGTTTTCCCATACGAAACACGATCCACATTTTCAAATACAAGTGCTAGTAAACAGCATGTTCTCTACACCAGTTGTGTTTATTACACCATTGGATTCATTCCACGTCCCTTATAAAAATTTCCGATTGTTTCAATGAATTTTCCGATAGGATATTCCCGCGCTTTATTTCCCATAGAAATACTCGGAATTCCATAGAGACAATCGGAATTCTTGTAGATTCAAGAGCGCTGACTATTGCAACGATAAGGTCTTATGATTGAAATAAGGCGAAACACATCCATGGTTCTATTCTTATAGTTTCAACAGCCACTTTTTTCTCAGTGATAAAATATGAGCCCGCTACCGCAAACTTTTTGAAACATGGCTCACCAATGCACAATCACAGTCAGTTATATCGAAGAAAGTCCTATGTTTTGTCCTTGTCACACTCACCGTTTCTTAAGCGCACAAAATTCTAGGATATAGGCTCATCAGCACCATGACACCATGTGTGTTATACCTCGAACAAGCTTCGATACGAAGAGAAGTTAAGATGATTTGAGTGTCATGGCGGTGATACTCCTGTAAGAGACCGTGAGTAAGACAAGGACAAAACATAGAACATCTTTCGGTATAACTGTGATTGTAAATTCGCTGGTGATCTTTCAGCAATTATGTTAAAGTGGAAAGATACTTTAAGGTACGTGGAATCTAATGGTGGAATAAAATTTGAGAAAACTGTTGGTTAACTATAGCATGCGAATTTGCGTTCTAAAATTTGGATCTAATTTCTTATAGGTAAATCCACGAGAGTGAGCAAGATAGTGCATTTGTTTGGAACCTATTTTGATCGTGACGTTATCATTAAACAGGTCTATTTAAGGATATGAATGAGCCACTCTCTTTTCTATACCCCTCCCGCTCTTCATCAATACCTCGTCACTTCTTTTCGATGTACCCTCGTCAAACAGATTTTGACACTTTTATGAGTCTTCAGACCCTGCAAGTTCCGTGACACAATACCACTCTTACCACGCTTAATGAACCGCTAAGAAATATCGTGACCGATGGAGCCCAAAGGCGAGGGGCAAAAAGGGTTTCTGCGGAGGACGTTCCCACCCTCCTCCTGCCTTGGAATTTCGACTAATAGGTTGGCACGAATGACTTAGGTTGCTGCACCTGCGGGCCGATCCTTGAAATTCACGACTTTTGGGTAGACTGGATAAGAATGGAAAACGGTGATTGGCAGTCTTGGAGTACCCGATAACTTATCTAATCCATTCCGTATTTTGATTAGACTGGGCAACCACGTGACTCGTCTCCACCAATCACCGTTTTCCATTCTTATCCAGTCTACCCAAAAGTCGTGAATTTCAAGGATCGGCCCGCAGTATAGGATTCCCGTTTGAAGGAATTCAAGTTCTACGCTTAATATTTTAATGAAATTAACAGGAATACCAAAACTTTTAAAATTTTAAGAAAATAGTCGCCAAGGTCTCTAGGATCGCAGCAACAACTTATCGATCAATGAAACCAGTTTCAAGAAAATACTTTTTAATTTTTCAAACCTTTCCCGCCAAGGTTTTGCCATAAGCAAGGCATGCAACATATATATTAGATATGAAAATGAAAACAATAAACGTACCGTATATATACCGCACGCTTAAAAAAATCAAGATTGTGGACAGTAAAAAGCAAGGTTACATGAAGTTTTGTGATATCGTTCTAATTAGAGCTTAAGCTCTAATAATAGTAAGTCAAATATCTTGATTTTTGACAGAAAATATCAACACTATATGTATAATGTTTTTAAAGCAAATACGTAGGTGGATTTTAAAGTAAGTTTACCTATTTTTTTTCCCAGAAACTATTAATGTTAGACAAAAAAGCAAACCCAGCGTTGGAACGTACGTACTTTCAGCTTTCAAACGAGCTACAGTTTTTCAAATTTGGCTCATACGCGTTTCGGAGATATCGTGGATTTTCCACACCCCTCTCTCATTCAAACGTGCACACCTTTTTACGCGCAGCGGAGCTTCATAGAAAACATGAGTTTAAGACTTTAGAAAAGTAAAATAGAGCTATTATTTTATTAAAACTAGTTATAAAATTGCTGTGGGGCATCTCACCTCATTTTTGACATAGTCACCCGCTAGATTCTAGAATCTAGATAAACTTACTTCAAAATCCACCCTCGTAACATGGACAGATTTCATGTTTTGTAAAATCCATTTTTCGATCCGGGTGCGCGTCGAGTCACGCTGTCCACTGAAGGAACGCAAATTTAAACATTTAAAAAAGAAGCACGGATTCTGAGAGTCGCGATGTACATCGATACGAATCTACTCTTGCTCGTAGCCATACGTGTATAATTGCATTTTTTCTGTTTCTCTCTATCTTCCCTTTTTAATACATATGTTAGAAAAGGATAAAAGAGAGGATCCATCGCACGTGACTTTAGCCTCTATCTTCCTCCTTCTCTGCGCACGCATTCAAATGGGAGGAGAGTGAGACAGACTGATGCCTGCATCAGCCTATGCTCTTAGCTCTTTCACGCACGACGCGCGTTTACGACTAGATGAAAAAGATGTTTGAAATCTGGGCCACGGTGGCATAAGAGGATAGCGGGTCAGTAGCGAGGAATGATTCTTTGAAATGGAGGGTTGAAGGGTGATGGGGCGAAGGGGGGGGGGGGGGGGGGTTAGTAACGAGCATCGCGCGGAGCGGTGTCTTACAAAGATTAACTAGAGCTCGTTATACAAGTGGGTGAACAGATCTTTTAATCTTTGGCACTTTTCTTTAACAAAATATCAAGAGCTCGACGTGATGAAAACTAGGTTAAACTTGGTTTTTATCAATAAGAAGTAACGAGGAAGGTTTCAAGCTTTGATAAAACCAAATGCAATCGTACGCAAATTTGCTTTAATTCTATTTTCGGGCAGTTTTATAAAATTGGGTAGAATGCATCAAATATTACATATCTACCTTCTCCACAAGAGGGATTTTTAATAACCGCCAGAAAATATAGGAATAAGACACTGAAGTGTGATCAGACTGGTTTTCTCAAAGCTTGAAACCTTCCTCGTGGTCTATCATACATAAAAACCAAGTTTCACTGCCGTAAATTGTTTATAATCCGCACTTGAAAAATGGCCTTTTCCCCATATGAAAGCATGTAGATTTGAAAGCCCACGCTTCAGCTGCGCCAGCTATACGTCACCCCCTTCCTCACTCTACCCGGTGATAGTGTCAGGCAGACGGAGAGGCAGTGGAGGGTGTGCGCATTGACTGACCTGTGATGTAGTTAGATCATGGAGGCAAAAGAGCACAGGAATAAGATGTGTGATCGCCCGTCTGGCCCACCGGAAGGTACGATACGAGGCACAGAATGAGGAAAAGAGACAAACGGAAGCCGAAATATGTTATGAGCCTTTCTTTAGTCACTTTGAGTGGTGGTCATCGGGCGAGACAGGGGGACCGCGGGACACCTCCCCCCCCCTCAAAGACCTGCGGCCTGGGGTTAGATTATGGAACAGATAACTGATTTGAATATTTCTATTGGCCATTGTTTTACTTCTGTGCTGATTCATGTAATATTTGCTTCAACCGAAGGTGCACCGATGGATTTGAGGATGGCATTTTCGATAATGATCAATCCACAAAACTGCAGGGGCCAAAAAATTTTGGCACAAAATGGCCTCACTGCATTGGTGGACGGTGGGATTCGAGCATGCTAGTAGATAGTTTACGGCCTCACCATACATATAGAAGTACCATTCCGGTCCAACATTTTTCGGCCCCAGCCCTGTTTTCAAATGATTTTGAATGCATACGTTATTGCTGTTTTCTTAGAAATCTTTATTACTTCATAGAGACATCTCAAACCCCTGATGATACAAAAATATATTGAAACACAAGTTCTTTTATTCAGAGTATACTTCGCTGTTTGACGATGGAGAGTGCAAGTAAGTATACGTGTAATCTGTTCGCCAATTCCAGTCAATGAAACCAACAAAACCAGTTTTTGAGATGATTCGGTCAAGTTTATGTTTGCATTTAGGAAGTGTCAGGTTCGCAATTCAGCAGTTTGATCAAAGCCATTTGAGCGTGTACGAAGCGCTTATAGCTTGTTGGAGGCACCAAATCTTTAAATACAGCATCGTGCATGGGGTTTCATCTTGCGGGGCATGGTGTCAAGGCATCATTTGTAGCACCAAATCTTTGCCAACAGCATCTATTGAATTTTCGGCAATTAGGTACAAAATTAGGAGGATTATCAGAATCAGCATGACATTTCTTATCAGCTTCCATGTGGCCACCGTGATAGCAGCACAACTTCGTTGCATCTCCCCAGTTGGTCTCACTATGCAGTGGACCCATGCAATACGCCCCACCTGAGTTTGCACCTGAGGTCAGCATTGATAGGATTATCACCGGTGCAACGAAGAGACATGTTGATATCATTGACATCTTCAGTTGCATGGTTATTTTGTTGACAAGTTGTGGTCGGCTTTATTGGAATGATACATATAAGTTCAATTGATCGCTGTGAGGGACAGGAGACGAAAAGTCCTGAAACAAATAATAAAACAAGAATCCAAGTACTATAACTTTCAAAAGAAAAAATCCCTGGTAAAAGTGTTCCATGAATTTCCATGATCAAAATTCCGTGGGTAGTTATATTATTACTAACCCCTTAAATAACATGAGTAGCTTTTAAATGACTACCAGTTTCAAATAGGTACGTACTCTTACCTGTTTCAGCAGCTTTTGGTGGAAAGTGAACTCCTCTGCCAAAGAGTGGAATTTAAAAACTGAAAATGGGCCGGAAAATTTAACGGAGCTCCCAGAACGACCTTTTTTTCATAATTGTAGAAAAAAAGGGGAAAAAATCAAGATACTCTACTCGGATGAACATGATTAATTTCCGAAATGAAGTTTCCTCGTGTGCATAGGTTTTACTCTTTTTCACACACCACACTTGGGTCAATAATGAAAAAACATGAAAAAAGTATATTGTCATGGCTGTCAACATGGCTAATATCAATGGGATCAGAACGCAAAGATGAGTGAGAATAACTGTGATTTTGTTTTTTTTTGACGAACAGATAATTTGTTTTTTCAAAATCATTTCCTAACGCGTCTATTTTACGATCATACAATTTGTTTTTTATTTTTTACGTTCTCTTTTTCGCCTTGTTTTCGTGCGTGTGACAGGTTGTAATAATGAAAGATTCCCAACCGCAATCAGCAGTTGCACAATTTACCCATATAGCCTTTCAATCTATCTCTCCCACTCTCCCGTGACCCTTGTGTAAAGCCACCTTTTTCTTTTGTCAAAATTCGTATACAGGGCCTTGTTTCACAACATTTTTTCATCAAAATCGCATTGAAATGAATCTAGAAATTGTTTTAAGTTAAAAAATTCCACACAAAAATGTCTCTGTATATGAAATTTGAGCAATGAGAGTGAGATAGCAGTACTATCGACGAATTAAAGATTGTCGCGAGATTTTCACGAGCTAAGTTTCGCCTTCAAGGCTCTGGTTCGGCCACTCTTCATACTCCTCACACCTTGCAGGTGAGAGGCCAGTGCGGGTGGGGCGGGGAAGCTGTTGCAGATCAGTCCCACACTCACACCCATACCTGAAAATGTGTGAAAATCTCTCGACAGTCTTTAATTCGTCGATAGTACACGGGGGTTAAGAGAGGTTGAAAGAGAGAGTTTAAAACGCTCAAGGAACTTTTTACACGGAGAAATTTTGATTCGTTCCACTTAAAAAAAGGGAAACGTTGGTCGTTGATGAAGAGTAAAGTTTTGGTAAAAATAATATGTGTTTATTATAGTGGTAACGCAATGGTCAAATCCGCAATTTTTTGAATCTATAGTGTGGCGCGGATTGTTAACAAAGAAAGTGCTTTCCTGAGGTAATGAGTAAG
Organism: Trialeurodes vaporariorum; assembly: GCA_011764245.1. Taxonomy (NCBI): domain Eukaryota; kingdom Metazoa; phylum Arthropoda; class Insecta; order Hemiptera; family Aleyrodidae; genus Trialeurodes; species Trialeurodes vaporariorum. Next base: position 23,700,982 of record VMOF01000024.1, on the reverse strand, counting down.
TTTCCAAAGTTTTCAAAGAGTGCAAGGTTATTTTCTCGAAAGTTTCTGTTATAGAATCAATGTGCCGCATATTGTGATAGCAAAAGTACGCAGAGCAGAGACAAATATAGACCCAGCACAAAGATATTACGACTGTTGTCCAGCTCTTCCCCACCTCAATTTTGACCGAGACTTATCAAAACAACAGCCAACAGTCGCGTTCTGTTAACTGATGAGCTAAAAGAGAAGGCCCTGATTGGTCCACTGATATACGATGCGCGTTGTTGTTTGCATTAGCTAAGCAAAACCAAAACGAATCCCGTTTCCGTTTCCGGGACCGCGGACCAATCATAGCCTTTCGTTGAGCTTACCACTCAACAGTAGGCGACTGTTTGTTGTTGCAGCTGGTGACTCCCGAACAAAATTGGAGTACACACCTTGCCCAACTGTTTTAAAATGGGAAGTTAGGGTGTGCTGGGTCTCTATATTGGTCTCTGCAATAGACGTAGTGTAGTGTACTATAGCTGTCACACGGCTACGTAGCAACGTTGAGACGAGAATTTGTTATCTCCGTTATCGATGAAAAAGACTGAATGAACGCAGAGTGCTAGTGTTTGTTTCACTGGAACTGCTTAGATATTTAAGCAAAATAATAATGAGTGAAGAGTATGTTCCCAGAAAAGTCAACCTATTCATTTAAGAGAGAGCGCCCGCCGCCGCGGCCGCACGGTGGATCGAGTCAATGGGAGGGGTCGGACATCGGACATCGCGCATCACGCATTTCGTTTCCTCTAAGAACCTTATGGACCTTTTTCGAGCATGTAATTCCTCAAAAAGTTGTGACCCAAAGAGTTATGTATTTATCGTCGTAGAATCTGTTTTTGATGATATTTTTTTGCAATTTATGAGTTCTAAAATGTATTTTGACACATTTTCTCATCATTAGTGGATACGCTTTGCTAAAAAAAAACACATTGCACGCGTCTAATGCGGTACTGAACGGCTGAAATAAGCAGATAAAAAAAGATAGTAGGGGGTTTTTTGTAGATTCGGGGGTATTTATACGAGGGGGGGGGGGGGTCACAAGTAGGCGTTTCTTGTAGTTTTCGTGGCGTATTTATACGGGGGGGGGGGGGGGGTCACAATTTCCTCACTACTAATGTCCCCTTATTCCTTTGCTAAAAAATTATCAACTTAATTTTCGTAGCCCCCCCCCCACCATTTTTTCGTTATACGTCCACATACGCGGGACAATATAACGGAATTTTTTTTTTTTTTAGTCTAACTAAGAATTTTTTTCTTCCTCGTTTTTTTTTTCTGTCCGCGTGGATCTTTTGAAAACTCTTTAACTTCAATTTTTCTTGTTACATTATAAATAAAAACACGAAAAAAGGGGAGAAAACTTAGGTGCATCTTTCAGGGGCGTCATTTCAGGTTCGGCTTGGGGGGGGCAAAAATGTGATGACCTTTTTTTTTTTTTTTTTTTTCTCATTAATATTATTTAGACACTCTACAGCCCTGCATATTCTACGTATATTCTATTTACGGTCCTAATTCCAAAAAAAAACTTGTTAATGATCAAAATTCTAGTTAAAAAAAAAGGTATTTTCACTTTTTCACTTTTGGGCCCACCCTTGGGGGGGGGGGGGGAAATTGGGCCCCCCCCGCCCCCCCCCCCCCCCCCCCCCCCCCCCCCAAATGACGCTACTGGATCTTTTTTCTACGACAAATTATCAAAAACAACAAATAAAATTTAATCAGTCTTCTCCATCATCGTCCCCTTTTATTGTGTCTTAAAGGGTCATTGAACAATTGCAAATACGAAAATAACATTATTAAATACATTAAAATTGTCAAAACAAACGGCAAATATAACATATAAATTAAATAAACCAAACACTGAACTTGTAATACAAATTCACCTATTAACTATGGCTGAATGCACGTAGGGAACTGAATTCTTGTTTATTTTCCACCAAAAAATCAACAAATTAGTGAAAATTAGTTATCAATTGAAGACTTATCGAGATTGGAAGATATCTTGTGATGCGCGATCTTTGTGATAGAAGGAAAGCGAGATAAGCTTCAAAACGCGCGCGACTTGCTCTCATTCAAACGAGTCGTTTGCTCAAATTAGCGGGTATTGGCTGCCAATTTTTGTTGGAATACATTTCTGAGGAGGTGTAGAAAACAACCCAGAAAAGCATTTAGGGGACATATGGGGACATTTTTTTGTAGAGCTTTTTCCCCCTTTTTTTTCACAAATTTTTTTTAGCGAGTTTTCAAAGTATTTTTTCTCCCCCTTTTAATAATGCAAAAAAATATCAACGACATGTGAAAATATTCTTCAGAGAAAGGAAAATAAGCCAGTGAAATCGAAATTTTTATTTACATTTTCAAAATCTGATGCGAAAGCAAAAGAAAAACTGAAAAATCAGACGGTAAATTTCATATTGCCTACCTTGTCAAGTTTAGGCAACCCAACTCAAATGAGGGGGTTGAATGACCCATGAACCATGGATACAGTCCCTGTAGATGTTTAACTACTAGAAAACCATATAAAGTTATTGGAAATGTGACCTTTTTTTTTCCTGCCCATATCCGACCCTCCCCATTGACTCGATCCACCGTGCGCCGCGTTGCTGACACTTTCACTAATTCCTAAAACGAGTAATTGCAAAAAGTTATGAAACATTAATATTCTGGGAAGAAATGGCACTTTTTTTGTTGTTGTTTTTTTAATGCAGCTGCGGAGTGCAGCTAGAAAAAAACTTCAACGTCAAATGAATTGACAACGCGACAGAGAGAAAGAATGAAAAATTTAAAAATCAAAACAAGACGAAAAATGTAGAGATGAGAGAAAAGTGTAAACAACGGACTAAAAGCGGAGGCTGCCGAAGGGAAGGGGGGATGGGGAGTCACCACAACTAACGTTTAACTTTTTCAAACGAAATGTATCACCAAACTCGGGTTTTTACTCCTGCGTTTCGTCCTCTCGTTTGTTTTTTGTTACCCCCCCCCCCCCCCCCCTCCCCCCAAGAGGAGAGAAGAGGTACAAAAATGTGCGTCCGTTTTACTTCATCTACATTTCTACCCGTTAATATTCATGCCCAACTGTAAACTAAATTTTGCAAGGGTTGCAGCTAAATTTATCAAAATGGATGGGTTGAAGCATGCGGAGGCTGGTGATTGCACGGACCCAACTTGAGGCATAGGTTTTTACCAACGAGCATGTAGAACCCTGATAAATTTCTTCTCCTTGAATTCTCTTCATTCTGAAGGTCCACACCTTTTTTTTTGTTTAAGTGTTAGACTTATAATGATTTCACCGAAGCGCATCTTTCCTGTGTCCTTGAAGTAAGCCTGATCAAACTCTGCCTTAATAAACCCATTTTTCAATTTTTAAAATTTTCTTTATAATAGTTTTAAAATGACTGATCTATCATGCATCGCTGTTATTCTACACTACTGCGTTCCCTTGTTCAGATTCAATTATTATTTGCTAATGACTTACAAAAACTCTTTCACTTTCACCTTGCAGCTCATCGTTCTCACGAAAAAAAAATTTGATATTAATTTAAATTTGAAATTTATTTCAATTTGAATTTGAGGTTTCTTTAAATTTGAAATTGAGTTATAATGCAAAGGTGGTTAATTCCATTTGGCAACCATGTCTTTTGCTATAAAAAAAGTATCGATTTAATTTATTTATTTACCTTAAATATAGATTTATTTATAAATACATATATTCTTAAATAAAGAGGACCCGTAGTTGTCAAACTGCACGAGCCACCACTAATATATGTAACATAGTTTTTGAGTATATTTGCAGTGTAGTGAAAATCACCAAGAATAAGGGGCTTTGCGCATTGATGGATGCCCCAAAGACTTTCGTCCCAAAATATTTTGTCTTCGATATAGTCCGTCTCTTTGGCTGCCTAAGTAGTACTTACATGTTCGAAGGGTTGTGCTTGTTCCTCTTACGGGCAATCTTACGAAACAATAAAATCGCAAAAAGACCGTGGCGTAAGAGGGGTTTTGAGGAGGCTTATACACGAGGGGAAAATGCGGTAGAAATCGGAAATCGTTACTCTCATATAAACTCACAAAATGACTTTAAAGGTCAAGGCAGCATGAGCAGTGGCGAGGCGGCGTGAAATTATGCAACAATGTATTTTCTCCATTTAAATTCACCAAAAAGTCGAACGCTTCAGTCATCGCCGATGACCAGGCATTTCGACCTTTCTAATGTATCTAAATGGGAGAAAAAAACGTTGCCAAATCGCACGCCTCGCCACTGAGCATGAGATATTCCTATCTAATTTGAGGCTTTTTTCTGTGTGTTTCTATAAAGATAGTGGCAAATGGGGCAGTTGCAAGGGTCTGACATTTTGGGTTTTTATAAGGCAAATGATAGTAATTAATGAGCTGAGAACAATGGTACCTTTGGCTTTTTCGTAAGTGTCCCGGTTTTTGAAATAAACACTTGTAAAGTTGTAGAAAATTGTGTGCGTAGTGACGTCACTACGCGGAATTCCCATTTAAAACAATGTATTTTGGGCCGAAATATCATCTCTGGAGCAATGGGACTGAAGTAGAAACCAAAGGCATATTTGTTCTCAGTTCATCGAGTACTTTCATTTTCTTTCTAAAAAACACAACATATCAGACCCTTGCAACTGCCCCATTAGATAGGAATCTCCTATGAAACCTGCATAGCTCTACCGCACCTTTCCCTTTAATAATAAGTAGCGGAGCTTCGCAGCTGCGCAGGTATTATGGGGGATTTCTGACGAATTTGTCTCTTTCTCCACAGAAATACACTGAGAACAAATCTCAAATTAGATAAAAATCTTCCATGGTACCCGCGTAGCTCCACCGTTACGCATTGAACTTTAAAGTAATGTGTGAGTCTGTGAGTGTATTACGTAATTCTTCAAAATGCTTGTCATAATGTCCGCTGGATTTTACTCAAGAACTAACAATTAAAACGCATACAGCAAAATTTAACGAGAGTCCTTTTTGAACTTAGACTATTCTACCAGATAGACAAAAAAATTATTTGAAATATGAATTTATAAATACGAGCATGTACCATCTGTTTCATACTTGGTCTTTATAAAGAATGCCTCGATTTGTCTTTCAATAACTTTGCACCGTCAAACGCAGGTGTTAGAAAAGGATGAAGGTAGGGTAGGCAGGGGCTATCAAGTGACTTAAGCCCTCATTTCAGATGCCCTTTTCTAGTACACGAGATCAACCGCAGGCAGAGAGAGAGAGAGAGAGAACGAATAACTCTTGCCACGACTTAGATCGTGCATAAATTTGGCAATCTCACTGTGAAAATAAATGACAAAGATTCGTCTTCCCCACTACTCTTTATAAAACTCACTTTCTCAGAGTCAAAAGTGGAGCTTCTTTCTCTCTCCCCTCCCACTCTCTCTCCTCCCCTCCCTCTCTCCCCTCCCTCTCTCCCCTCCCTCTTTCCCCTCCCCTTCTCTCTACAACCCCACTCTCTTATCCTCCTCCTTCTCAATTCTCCCTCATACCTCCTTGGAGCAGGGAGCCTGACAAATTTCCGGGGACAAAGGGCCGATGAAATGGGCCATTAATGAATGAATGATCAAACACGATACGTAAAGTACGTTGTGTACAACGATCGAGTGAGCGAGGATAATACAACCGTTTCACGGTTCTGCAATCTTGATGAATGGATTTGCTCCAGACGTCAGAAATATTCATTATTTGATGGTTTGATTGTACACGAAACGTTGCTTTAACCACCGTAAAAAAAACAAATACATACTGCTAGATGATGCATCTAATAAAAGCCATGATTGGAGTAATTTGGCACATTCTTCCCCTTCCTTAGCTCCGAGCAAAGAGGACTAAAGAAACACCAGAACTCACCTTAGATTATGGCTTATGAGTAGACCACCTTTAATGTTTAAATTCATGTCGATAAGTATTGTGCTGCAGGAGTTGACTGACTTTTGTTTTGTACTTACGTGCCTAATGCCTATCATGGCTACATATTATGTAATACATAATTATTTTCAAAGATGAGATTCGTATCATTAAGTTTCAACTGTCGATAAACCGCCCACCCATCTCTAATTTCACAGCTTTAAAATTCCTCATTTCAAACTTCAATTTAAATTTATATTTATTTATCTCCCTTGAATTTCAAACTGTTCGCTCAGAATTAGTTTTAACTCATTAGTCCAGAGAAATATAGGTGCATGATGGCGGAACAAATTCCCATCAAAGGTTTTTGGGGCTTCATCGCATATTCGTCTTGGTGTCAGTAATGTCTATATGAAAGTAGGGTGCTTGTAACCCAACCTAACCTATGCATGGGTACTCATGCATAGGTGCTGAGACGCAGAATTGGGGTTAAGGGCCCCAAAATCGATTTTTTTTCTATATGTATCGAAAATGATACAAGATATTGAAAAAAAAATTAATGTTCTTTGTTTCTGAGGTTGTTTCCAGGAAGAAAGGGTCCTTTATTGTGTTTTTACGCTCTGAAGACTTCTAATCTCTCAAAAACACGATGTAAGTTTTCGGCGATTTTCGTGGAAATAGCTGGGAAACGCTTGTCAACGTTCATTTAACGTAATGCTATTTTGAATGATTTCGATCATGCCCCATGCCAAAGCATCTAGAATGCTCAGATTTCTATGGAACAAAATACCCAAGGGTTTTTAGGGCGCTATAAAGGGTCTGTTGCATACTTTTGCTACAACAATATGGAGCCTTGACTCTTATGTAAAATTCGGCGAAAATAACGATGCGCACATTAAAAACGTTCAAAATACACTCATTAACTCAGAAAACCACTTCAATTTCAAACAGCCCGCGCTACACTAGACAATATTTGTACCGGTATACTACTACATAGACGGAACCACCGTGCATAAGTAAACAACATCGTAACTACAAAATGATGGAATTCCCTTCTAAATACATGAACTATATTGGCTGCATTTGCTGTCTAGTCTTTTCGGTTTATCAAAGATTACAAAATAATATAAGAAAAGTACGCATCTAAACGAAACATTCCAATGTTTGTAAGTTCTGTTCATGTTTACAGAAACGATATGGTTCCATCCATGTAGTTATAAGTCGGTGATATAGTGTCTAGTGTAGCGCGGGTTGTTTGAAATGGAAGGTATTTTCTGGGTTAATGAGTGGATTTTGAAAGTTTTTAATGTGCGCATCGTTATTTTCGCCGAATTTTACGATAAATGTGTCATATTGATGTAGCAAAAGTACGCAACAGACCCATTTCATGTTTTGGGTCCAAATTAGCTTAAAACGTGATTCAGGCATGCTTTCTGAGGTTTGATCACATAAACAGCATAATAACCTTACTTTCGTAATAGAGAAGTATCTTTCGCAATTTTGTTTGCAATCAAAGATACAATAAACAGCAATAACTTTTTACAATCTGGAATTTCATTCACGCATTGATGTTTTTGGTTTTTTTGTTTTGTTTTCTTTCTTTTTTTGTCAGGGCAACCCTGTTTTAGACGAATTTAATGATCTCCATTCTTCATGTACTGCACCGAGACGCGTGGTATTTTATCCACAGACCGTGGAATAACTTTGATTAATTTACGGCGACTCGACCACAGCCGGTCGCTTTCATTAGCTTGTGCGGGAGAGCCAACTTCCCATCCGACCGAAGCATTGTTTTGAGAGTAGGGCGTGCATTCGAAAGCAAGAGTCAAGGACAAAAGCTTTTCGATGCCGTGAAGGGTATGAATGAACGCTGGATCAGAAATATACGATTCGCGTTAGCCTGGAATCTCCTCATTGGAAGAGATTTTTCGCCAAGATGTGCATTTTTGGAGAAGTTAGAGAAATAGGAAAAATCAAAAAAGAGCGGAAATTTAAAAAATAACGTAGAATGAATGTCTGCTCCTTTTATTTTTTCATATTTTTATATGGGCTGCATAAATGTTGCTGACGCACGATCTTACAATTTTTTTCCTATAAATAAGTTTAACTATATGTACACCTGGTAAAAGTGCTCCATGAATTTCCATTACAAAAATTCCGTGAGCATTATTTTCGAGGGCAAAATTATTATTTTTCCATAAAATTTCATGGAGTTCCATAGGCCGCTCATGGGATTCCATTAGATTTTCTATGTTATTTCATGGAATAATAATGATAACCCACGAAATTTCGGTCATGGAAATTCAAGGAACACTTTTACCAGGGATTGTATACTCCTTTCCGCAGTTAATTTCTATTTGACTAATTGTAAGTCCTAAATGTTTACATTATATTAGTATACATTTATTTGCTCTATTCCCATCGCAAACTTTTGCTACGACCCCACAAAAGGTCATTTCTGGTGTAAAGTCAGTTGAAAATAACGTTACGGGAGCCTCAAAAAGTTGCAACCCTGTTAAAAGTGATCCATGAAGTTCCAGGACAAAAATTATAATTAATATTTTTTCATAAAATCATGGAATTCCGTGGGGCAGTTCACGGGGTTCCATAAGATTTATCATGTGATACCATAGAATCTCATGAAAGACTCATGGAATTTTGGTCATACATCTTCATAGAACACTTTTACCTGGGAAAATCGACTTTAAAACTCAATGAATACGTTTAAACAACATTCCATATGGCTGGAAAGCTGTCATGTCATATGAGCGAGTCACAATGAAGAAGTCTAATCCAATCGAAACTTAATTTCTACGCTGAGAAAAGTGATTCGTCGTAGAGAAAGCTGCAATTAGATATAGGGGAGGGGAATCAATTTGGATTTTGTGTTATTTTGCTGGATCATGCTGCACTCAGTTCGTGACGTCACTCTGAATGATTCTATTTGCAGTTCCGAATTCACTCAATTCAACGTCTTTGATCTGCGTCCCACAAGCGAGCGACTGACGAAGTTGTTGAATGCGAAATGTGAGATGTCCTCAAAGCGTCATGAATATATAATCTACATCAACTCTATTTGCTAATGATAGCAAGATTCTCTATGGCTAAAGAGCACGACACACAGAGTCCCTGATATATAACTACGGCTAGATCTGCTCGTACAGGTCTGATTGTTCCCATATGCGAAATAAACATTTAATTTTTTTTTACACTCCTGTTATTCTTGCCGAAAATCTTTTCTAAATCTTTCAAAAATATTTGTGATATATTTTTGAGATTGTGTAAGTAATGCTCATGATAATATTGTTGTCCGAAATATTAACATTTTCAAACTATTTCCAACAAATTTTGAAACATGTATTTTTTTGCAAGCATTTGGTAAGGTCGGCAAGATTCAGGGAAGACAACAAATTTTTGTTAACTTTTGCAAGAAGATTTTTAGACAACTCAGATTTATACTGTAATGAGAAGTTTCTGATGAGTCTTTCGTCGAAGTGCATGCACCCATAAAAACCACACATCCTTTTAACATTTTCCAAAACTAAGCTATCCTTACTCATTAACTCTTTCGACTCAGAATATGCAACTTTAATTCAAACACGAAGTATCATCAAATTATTCATTATTTAGTTCACATTACATTTTATGAAATTTCTGCAAATGCAACGCGATGAGTATACTGCGAGTATACCTCCCGCTCCCGTACAGTTTCATCCATTATTCGGACAATTCCCATACGTCCATTATCTTCTCGAGAGTGTAGGATGTGAGCATAGGCATCGCCGTGACTGAAGCACCGGTCGCAGCGTTGCCGAGTCTCACGGAAATAAAATCACCCGGGCAATTTCAACGAGTATTAGTTTTTGATTCCTTCCACAAAAGGCAACATAGAAGCGATTCATGTACACATACATCCGTTACGGAAGCTGAGAGCTTTTTCGGCCGGTGCAGTTTTAAAGTGGGGCGAATAAACATTGTACGTTATCAAAGGTAGTTTGGATCGTAAATCTGGAAGATAGTATAGACCGGTCATTAACTTTGAGGCAAAATTAATTTTGCGACTCTGGAATCAAGAACAGGCTCAAGCGTATGAATTGCCAAAACTGTATGTGGCCAGAAGCTGCAGCAGTGGCATTTCGTTCATAAAAGCCAGGGAAGCCCGGAAGCGCGCCTTCCTCTTGTTTAAATTTTAGAAATTGATGAAAGATCTATAATCCTACCATTTCAATTGAGTCATTACAAAATTTAACACATGCGCACCCAAAAAATTGTCTTCTTTAAGCAGCGTTTTAACAACTAATTTGAATTTTAGAAATCGATGACATAGCTATAATCTTACAGTGGGGCTTGCAATCTTTTTGTTATAAGCAAAAAGCGAATGAATAGTTACATCTGTTGTACAAACCAGCGAAAATCACCAAAATCAAATAGATTTTTTTACTGATGTGAACAAAAGAAACATATTTTTCCAAGGTCAATCAGATCATTGTTTACAGTCCCTTAAAAGTTGCAAGTTTCTTCCCCACCCACATTATGACTGGCCGAATTAATGCTGAACAGTGAATCGTGTCACTTTTTATTAACCTTGTGAGGTGACAACACGGAGAAAAAGCTTTGGGTAGGGGAACCAATGCCTGCGGTGATTATATAGTTGCTGAGGCGTCTTTGGGCAGGGGGACTAAAATCTTTGGACAAAGTAACCGAAGTCTTTGGAAGTTGGTTTCCCTCGCCCAAAGACTTTGGTTGCTCTGTCCAAAGATTTTAGTCCCCCTGCCCAAAGACGCCTCAGCAACTATAATTCTGCCCAAAGCTTTTTCTCAGTGAATAAGTGACCTCGGTATAATAAGACCAACGCCGAAGGGGGGGAAATTTTTTTTCTTTGATTAGAAGTGTTGCTATAGAATATATGTATATAAAGCGGAATTGTTGATGGTGACCAAATGAACTTGTGTTTCAGACCTTTCTGCTGATGAGGGTGGCGAATTGTCCACCGTAGGAGTGACGAGGTTGACTCTTCAGCCTTGTGTGATGGACCAAGACGTGGAAAATGGGCGTGAATACAATCATAGGCCCTCAAATGCGTCCCGGTGCTTCCACGACAAGTCCAAACCTGCCGCCAATAACATCAAAGTAAGTGGATTTTCTGAATTTTCAAGTACACTTTTGCACCCACAGAAAAATCTCCAGGGAGAAGCAAAATTATTGAATCTTGTTAGGAGGTCTGGGAGAATCTCTCCCCCCCCCCTCCCAAGAAAAAATAATGGCTTTTACCTCGCCAAATGGTAAAGCTTTTTTAAGTTATTAGATGTATCAATCAATAAAAATAATTTTGATGTGTTTGATATTATTAATAAAGTGACAATAGATGATAATGATGAATAGACAAATTTTCACTACAACCATATTCCTAGCAAAAATGAATTGAAATTATAAAATCAACGTAAAATACAATTTTTAACCTCTTACTCCTTTGATTAATATTTTATCTTATTTTGATCCTTTCATTTTTTGCCATGAATTTTTGATTTTTCTGAATTCCGGGGGGGGCATGGGTGCCGTGCCCCTTCTTGCTGGCGCCCATCATGCACTTTTGATCTCATATCACAAGCGTTAAATCAGAATATGATTTATTCGTAGAATAATTTCTCTATCAACCTTATAAAAACGTAATCCGACCAATATACTACTCTCAGAAGGATCCGAGATTTCCGCCGGTATAATTTTCAAATCCAGGATCAGAATGGACAGGGAGCCGCAGCCGAAAATTTTTGTTTCACTCTCTTTACCCGTTTGACTGCGTGTCAGTGGCGTAACTAGGCATGCATGCGCCCCCACGCAAAAAAAAGAGCTGCGCCCCCCTCACCCCCATCACCTTCCCTCCCAATCCCTCTCTTCACCACTCCACTCTTTACCGGCCTATGACCCCGGGGCTTCATAGAACACATACTCCGACGAAAGAAAAGTTATGAATCAATTTACTTTTTTTGGTCAATTTTAAATCAATAATCGCATACCTGTTCTTTCAAAACTTTTTCATTCGTGCCTTAATAGTTGCGAATTCGTCAATAAGTCTTCCAAAATCCATCTCTTTCTATCAATCCTCTCTCTATCATCTTCGCCCCCGAATTCCTATTTGTTGTTCTTCTCTCGTTCCTTCTTCTCTTCTTTTCCTTCCTTTTTTTCCTTTCTTCCTTCGCCCTGTATTTTCCTCCTCTCTCTTTGCGCCTACCAACGCTTTGCGCCCCCCTGCAATTGCGAGGGCTGAGGGGGCTATTATTACGCCACTGCTGCGTGTGTTAGAAAAAGACAGAAACAGGAGCTGAAGTCACGTAATAATCTGTATATCCATCATTTTCTAACAAAAGCCTTCAAAGGGGCTTAGAGAGAGAAGGACAATATCCTGGCTGAGGCCATGCTAAGAAGTTCTATCACTGTGTAGTGTCGCATTAATCGGTTAAAACAATCAAAGTCAACCATGAAGTCAGAAGTGGCGGTACCGTACCTTCACGCTTCATACTAAAAAATGTCAACATGCACTTGTAAGTAGTTTTCTATCGAGCGCCTTCAATTAGATGGGTAGGCAAAATCAACACAGCCGAGTAGGAATAGTTATCTACCCACCGAATTTGAGAGAACGAGCGTTCATTTTATTTATCTTACAATTAGTAATCATGACTGTACAACAGTTATTGATTCATCTAATCGATTAATCGAATCTTGTTTGATGATTTTCCAACCTTTACCCGTTTCACGAGTCAAGGTGCTTTCTACTTTCATCCATTTATGTAGATTTTCATGATTTTTGTAGTTCATTTTTAAAGATCGTGCAAACAAGAAAACCCATGTAGCTGTTGTAACCATTTGCTACTTGGAATTTGACAGTTTATTCATATGTTAAAGGCTGTAAAAATTGCGACGGTAGCACAAAAAACTTGCGAAATTTACTCTCCATCTCATTAACTGATATTATATGCGCGACTTTAATTGCGTTGTAATCATGTGAGATTCCAATCTTAATCTATCACTTTTTTATGCTGGGAAGGAGATTTACAGAGTAAGTAGCCACCAGAGTAGTGATTGATATCCGATTACTGATATCATGAAGCAGGTGCTAAAGTGAAGTCGTCTCTTAATGACCATTTCTTGATTCGAGAGACAGTATTATCAGTTAGGAATCTAGCGTTACTTTAATTCGAATGTTTTTACATTTAAATCGACCATTACATCGCGAGAGGCTAAAATTCGCTAACGCTTCATTTACAAAGACTAGAAATGCCCTAAAAAAGAAGCTCCCCATCTCTGTTTCCTCTTTTTCCGCAATATTACATTCTTCACCAGAGGTTGCTGCTGGGATATGATTCGATCATCACTGCTGAGGAAAAAATGAGAGAGGTGAAGCAACTGGAGAGAGAGAGAGAGAGAGAGAGAGAGAGAGAGAGAGAGAGAGAGAGAGAGAGAGAGAGAGAGAAGAGAGAGAGAGAGAGAGAGAGAGAGAGAGAGAGAGAGAGAGAGAGAGAGGAGAGAGTGAGAGGGGGGAAAGAGAGCAGATAACGGTAAGGTATTAACGGACATTGATTTATGCCATCCAGAATTTGTTAGACAGTTCCTCGTTGAAATCATCGTGTGCAATCGCTATGCTTGAGACGGAGAGAGCTCCCTCGAGAATTTTCGTCATTGTTGCCGAAGTGGCCGCGTCACTGTCGAAAATAAACTGCACGTTTATCGCGTTCGGCAGTTCTCAGCTACAAATATCGATGGGACGCCGCTTTCAAATGTATATTGTACAGGATTTGTTTTATGTTTGTTTTCACAGAATTGCCCCTGCTTTTCTGAATGGACATGTGAAATACCAAATGTAATACGTATACATGATAATATGATAGTGATGACAATAGCTTTCAGGTGACCTCATTATCCTTTCGAGACCCAATGTCTTCCAAGGATGATTTGCATTAAAAAATTCAGATCTCACTTTCTTATTGCCTTTAGAGAGCTCGTGCTGCGCTTTAAGTGTATATTTAGTTCGATTGTAAAACTCATCAGAAAAAAAAATACCACATTATTGCTTTATAAATTTAACCCGACATATAATCAAATAATGTCTTTAAACTATACACGATACAATTTTTCCTTAAATTTTGTCCTGATTTTTTTTTTTATTTATCTATTTTAAGACTTAAAGTTAAATCGTGAGTATGTCACCGCTAAACGGCAAGTTGAAATGATCTGAAAAAGCTCTGGATTTTTATTCAGGTGCCGAGGACAGATAAACAGGGAACGCTCGAGTTGGCTCCAATCAATCACCAAAGTAGATTTTTTTGAAGGAGGTCTAATTAGCTCCGAAAAAACCATTTTTCGATTTTAAAAACCGATTTTAAAAATAACATTTTATGGCATGACTTAGTAAAACTAGACCTGCTTTTACAAAAATGTTAAAAATCTCTGATATTTTAACTTATTCTAATGACATTGTAAGGGTGTACTCTTTAACGTACCTGCAATCGAAAAATTTGATACGAGAACCGAAGATTGAGAAAAGATTACACAGCTCAGCACAGTGTATGACAAAACAGCACGAAAACACTCTAATCTGTAATCTTCTCTCAACCGGTGGTGTCATCGATGATTCTAAACAACCTCCGGATATTTTAAAAAAAATAATTTTAACGGGTACGGAGCTCTTGCAAGGTTTTACTACAAGCAAATGTACTATCAATTCTAGTGTAAAATGCAGCTAAAATAACGATTAGACCAGCGGTTCCCAACCGGTGGTCCGCGGACCTCCTGGTAGTTCGTGGACCATGTTTTAGTGGTCCGCGAAGACCTTTCCGAATTTTTCCCGTTTTTCTCGCCCGAAAGTGAAAACGTTGAATTTGTGACCAATATTTTTTTTTATGTAGCAAAAAAAAAAAGTTATCATTTGAACGAGTCATAACCTAAATTTTTATAAGGGTATAAAATTCCTACTCCAAGGTTTTCGTTTTTAGGTTTTTTAAATTCAAAATTAATTTCAAAATTGAAAATTTTCAATCATTGTTTTTGTTCAGTAATTGTTTTCCCAACCGGTGGCTGTATTTAAAATAGCAGGGTAGGTGACTTTTTATTTTCTCCCTCCACTGTCAAAGAAAAAAAAGGAAAAAAAAGGTAATCGATTGTTCATTTTTTCAAGTCGGTGGTCCGCGGCCTCCACCGATCGTCGGATTGGTGGTCCGCGACTAAAAAAGGTTGGGAACTGCTGGATTAGACCATTAAAAGAGTTTAAAACTCACTCTTCAGTCCTCGCAGAGAAAACTTAACTTGAAGTTTCAAGTGGCAACCCTTGCATGTATGCACCAACCTCGGATTCGCACCCAAACAAACCCGATAAGAACCTTCCGAAAGGAACGGCTGCTGACAAGAACATTGCGTTGCTATGATTTATTTATCTTATCGTGTTTGTGTTGTGTGAACATCATGAGACACTTTTTCTCAGATTCGCGATTGTCAACAAGCACGATGGTGGCACGATTGCACGATGGTGGATTTCGTGATTTTTAGTGCGTTAATCGTTATTTTTACAGGGTTTTACCCCATAATCAACTATTAATAAGCCTGTAGCAAAAGTTTGCAAGTGGCTGTGTGTTTGGGGTGCGAATCCGAGGTTGGTGCTTACATTCAAGGGTGGCCACCCGAAACTTCAAGTTAAGTTTTCTCTGCGATGGAGTGAGTTTTAAACTTTTTTAATGGTCTCATCGTTATTTTCGCAGCATTTTACACTAGAGAACGAAGGTGTTGCATTTTTTGCTACAGGATTATTAACAGTTGATTGAGGGGTAAACCCCTCTAAAAATAACGATTGGCGCACTAAAAAATCACGAAATCCACTCCCAAACTCATAAAGTGCTTTCAAACTTGAGACTGTGATGGCGGCCGTTGCCACCTGAATCTTATGGAAATTGTATGCTTCTTCTTCTTGTGTGCTCGTATCGCGAGAACACCTCGTGAGGATGGAGCTGATTGAGCTAGAGAAACCCAATGTAATAGGGGAGGCAACGGCCGCCACTACGGTCTCGCGTTTGAAAGTATTTGATGAGTTTGGAAGTGGACTTTTAGTGCGTTAATCGTTATTTTTTCAGGGTTATACCCCATAATCAACTATTAATAAGCCTGTAGCAAAATTTTGCAACAGCTCCGTCGATAATCCATTTGGCTTTAGACCATTGCACCGATTAAGAAAATATTATACACATTAGAATATCCCTTCATCGCGCAGCGTTCCTCCTGTGGAACAATTACTTTATTACCCACTAGCAGCCAGTATAATCTAAATTTGACATTGCTGCGCCTTGGGTCACTTACGTCACATAATTATGAGATGATTGAAAAATAGTTCACAGTCCCGAAAACAGAGAGCGCTACGTATGACATCTCACATCAAATCATGAAAAATCAGGTCAACGGCAAAATTGTCACTTGAATCAAAAAACGTCTTTTCATTATAATGACTGTCAATTATTTTTCGGTAATCATTTTAAAATTCCGTCCATCAATTTTTTTTTCTTACCAAAAAAAGCAACTTTTAATTGAAAAAGAATATGAAAATCTCGTCTTCTTGTATGCGTCACAGCACGTTAAAAAAATGGCGGGAAATTACATTTTTGAGCATATAGACCAAAAAATAACACAATGATTTTTTTACCATTTTTCCCACTATTAGGGTGACTAGATGAATTGAAAAATTCATGTTTCGTCAAAAAAGAAAAAATTGCGCAGTGAAGGGATATTTACGTGTAGAACGGTCATACACTGAACTGAAGCAAGTAATCTTTTATCAAACCGGTGAAATCATCGGTGAATTGAAAAATACCAATAACTATATGCAAAATGACTGCTCTGACGGCCTGACGCAGACAAATCCTCTCCTCAATTTCATTTTTCTTGCCCTTTCCATCGCGGAAGAGAAAAACTCGAGCAGAATTTCTCCATCTTTAGCGACGCACCGAAACTCTCGCGGTTCCTTTTTCAATCGGTGAAACATCATCAATCCAAACACCTTATTTATAGCGATGCAAGCTGTAATGGCTATATCGCACCACTTACTGCGTGCCCCGCTCCGCGCCGTCGTCGCTGCGATGAGTCAGTTTCCTTGTTGTGTTTGATCAGCCGATCCGATTGGGAGTCATGTCGACGAGAAGCGCGGAGTAAACTGCGCGTGAACTTCCATTTATCTAGCTCACTGTCATGAGATAAATTTACATCGTTCTCATTACGAAGAAAGCTTTTTGGTCCATTGTCAATCTCGTTCGGTGGGTGGTCCATCCTTACATATACGGCGGTGCGGCGCTCACCACACAAAAAAAGAGTGAAGAGGGAGAGGGGAGAGGGGAGAGTGATAAAACCAAAGTCACTCCTGCGCATGGTTCTGCGATAGAAAACGCACGCATTTTTAAGACGATTTGAAACACAAGCTACTATACTCTGTTCAGGATAAGAGGAAACTTGACGGTTCATGCACTATACTTTGCGACCCTGAATCTTTAAATTCGAGCAGTTGCAAAAAAATCGATGAAATTTCGGTCAAACGGCTCGTTACTCCACAAACAATAATAGTCGGAATGGGTCTGTTGCAAACTTTTGCTACGACGATTAAGAGTGTTTGATCTAATGAAAAATCGCCTGAAAAGTACATTGGTGGCATCAGAAAGTCATAAAATGCAATAATAAACTCACAAGAGGCGTTTAATGAAATCCAAGATATAGCGGAGAAATATCGAGCAATTTGTATGCATGCACCACGAACATCCAAGGATGGCCAACCTCACTATATCAATCACAACTAATCACAACGTAAACAAACACATAACCTCTACCTCCAGTGAGGTTGTCAAAGTTTTCAAAATTTTGCAACGGACCCATTGACTCCTCACCACCCTCGGAGATTTCTTTTTTAAAGAATTCAATTAAATTACTCCAATAAATGGATTTAAAAAAAAAAAAAAAAAAAAAAAAAAAAAATCTTCGAGGATGGTGAGGAGTCAATCCCGACTAATTTTGTGGAGTAACGACCCATTGGACCGAAATTTCATCCATTTCGTCCCATCTGTAACCGTTTCTAATTTGAATTTTGCACAGATAAAATTCATAGTCAAGTGATTCTCGGTATTGATGCTTCGTCTCGCGTCAATTTTCGCCAAACTTAAGCTTGAGTGACTCAGAAAAGGATCTTACAAGATTCCCTTCAATTCAGGAAAATATTTGTTCAGAATGGCAAGAAGAATAACATATCCAAATCAAAGCTTAAAATTGGTAAACAATTCTTCAAATCAGCCGTTCAGATTTTGATGAACAAAATTATGCATTACAAGCAGAAACAATATAGATATGAAGTTGATATTTACTTCCTGTTGCTGATGAAAATGGCAAATATCCAAGCCTCTATAGTTGTTGTAAGCAGTTCTTTTGCTTGTTATTAATTCTTTAATATAGAGGAAAATATTTTGCTGCAGTCGGTTTGGCAACTATGCTCCACCCCTATAATTTTTCGAAATTATATGTATCCTGCACCTTCGCGCGTATTACTCCTAAGGCAAAATATCCGATTACCTACTTCTCAGAAGTTTAGTGATCACCTTTCGTGGAGATGAGTTTGAAGGGAAATGGAATAAGTTCTGTAGCATTCTAAAGATTAATAAACGCGGATTTGAGCGTGAATAGGGGGGGGGGGGGATACACGTGATAGTTTCGAACGCATGGATTGAAGTTTTCAGTTCGACGCTTACTTAGATATTTTTGTGCAAACCAAAGTTGTTGTTTTTTTTTGTTTTTTTTTTAAGCGATTAAGTATGAAGGATGCACGTATACGTTTAATATATTCAAATGGAAACTAAAACAAATTCACAGAAAAAATCCAAGAAACATACTTTAGAATAAACTTATGAGCTAACACATATTTTTAGTGCTTCAATTCTTGTCCACTTTATCAGTTATGAAAAAAACAAAAAATACAAAATAAACTGTAGGGAATACCCTACTAACACTTTCTCATCACTCCATTTTCATCTGAGGGAGGACCTCCAGACCCCCCTTAAGAATTCGGGGGGAGACCCCCAGACTAGACCCTCCTTTAGTATTCTGAGGGAGACCCCAGACCCCCTTTAGAATTCTGGGGGAGACCCCTAGACCCCCATCAAATTTCAAATATTTTCACCTCTGGACATAATTCCACCTTCAATTCGAAGTGTTTGCGATTTTGCGGAGAAGCTGTACGAATATAAATGCCTACTTAATTCTTTGAAGGCCACTTTAGATCTCTAATTTCAATTCTAATTTTGCTTCCTACAAGTTTTAGAGTGATTCCAGGTTATAAGAAGTTTTTATTTCTTGCGTTGCATTCATTCTATTTGTTCTTTGTTCTATCTGTTAGAATTTCTTTTTCCCCATAATTTTGATAGGTCTTAGAAATCGATATTGATCTTTGCGTTTTCTCCAATAAATACAATATTTGGTTTTCCCTTTCAGACTGTGGAACTTCAAAAGATTTTTTTAGTTTAGTCGATTAAACCCCCTCTTTATGGTTAAACCTGTACTTTGGTTGTAGATTGTGCACAAAAAATGTCAACAAAATTCATCCATCCATTTTTGGTTGAATCTTCTTAATAAGTTTAATTTTCTTTGGATATTCTATTTTTTGGGTTCGATGGAGCCTTTATTGCCTTTAAGATGATTCCAGGGTCGATTAGTTCCAACTAAGGACACCACGTCGCGCTGCTCAAGAAGTCAACAGTTTTTTGCTAAATCGGACAAATTCACGAAAAAAACACAAATTTGAGGAACGTCAGCACCTGCGAGCATACTTCAGGAAGATACCCTGAAAGTTTCAGGCTGAAACACTCAAAAATAAAGCCGGAAATTATGAAATACGAAACTTCCCGTAAGCCGCAATAAGTGTGAGTGAGGCAGATAAACGTATCATCACTCGCGCTTGCTCTCACTCACAAAGCTTATGGCTTAAACGAATGGGCTTAAAGCTTATACGAATTTCATAATTTACGGCTTTAATTTTAAACCAATTTTGCTCATTTTGGGCTCAAAAAATCCATAAAATTTTTTTGCAGGTGCTGACGTTATTGGATTTTGCGGTTTATCTATGGTTTCAGATTAAAACGCCAGAAACACGACTTTTTCAAAAAGCGACTAGTGGCGCTATCCATCGGATTGAAATCTGGAAAAGTTTTGCCTGGAATCACCTTAAACAGTCTCAGACCAAAGAGTTGTATATTGTATGGTTGTACATGGAAAAGAAATGTCTGCCTCGGCTGGTTGCAAACTTTTTGTTGCAATTTTCATCAAACTTAATTGAGTCATAATTGAATTGCTTATTCCAATTATTATGATTGTTTTGAGAAATGCTTGGTTGCAAATATTTTTTCTCGATTGCACCTATATTGCACCTTGAAACGGTTTTAAAGGTTGTTTATGGTGATTGTATGAGAAAAATATTTTATAATGTTGGTACACGGAGAAAAATGATTCGCGCCATCTGCCTAGAATCTAGCTTCTTTCACCAAACTGCTGAGTTGATTTTCGGCACAGATAAATTCCTGTATAAAGCAGCCAGACCAGTTTAGTTAAAATTTAGACTCCTCATCTAGTTGCACCGTTTCGCCGCTTGGCTGCGGGTTACAACTCGCCGCGTTGCAGAGTCGCCCTTGTCGCGTTGCGTTGTCTCGCTGATCAGCTGCATCGTTTTGACGCCTCGTTGCAATGTACTGACTATAAAAGTATGTAACCGGCAGTTTGGTAAGTGAAATGAGACTCGTCCGCTCTTCGAACCTGGCTAATCGAATGGCGTATGCCATATGTATATTTGCTCCGTCTAAAGTCAAATATGTTTTCTAAAATTTTCTGTAACGTGAAGTCTAATGTTCTAAAAAACCGTTAATTAAAAGTGCTCGGACTTCGCACAACTTCAGAAGTGGGTTCTTTCATTTCTGAGAAAAAACTTATTTTCACTCATGTTTACTCTGACATGCTTCGTTCCATTTAGTCTTTTGTATAATAAAAGTAGATTAAATAAAAAGTCAAAGTAAATACCTTTCAATAAAAACGCAGAATGCAGTACACCGAACCAAGATGAATACATTGTAGATGTCATTTCAAACTGATTTCAAAAATAACAGGCTTTGGGTATAAGAATGTTATTTTCATAAAAGCAGTTTCAAAATGTATATTTTTAGCAACCTCGTAATCCCGTATGCACACACCATGAATGAAACCGTACAAAAGTATCACCAAATATTCAAATAAATGTGTCACGAAAATACACAAACACAAAATTATGAGAGACGTCTCTTCTCGAAAAAGCTTTATGGTAAAATTGTTGATCTGAGCGTTCGGTAGAACGCACACGGCAAGTCAGACAACAGACCACAGAAAACTACCGAACGTATATTCACAGGAATCATCGACTCCGACCACTTTTTCGGCTGATAACCTAAGCTACAGCAAAAACCAGGGTTTTAATAGGGTTGTATGTTACATGGATCGATTTAGTCTGTTTCCGTGTTTGAACTTTTGCAAAATTCACGAAGTAAAACTAGCTTGTAACAGAGAAATCTTTAAAAACATTATCTCATTTTAAGTATGGTTCCCGCCTTTCAAATATTTGAATATCTACGAGCTCGAATCTCATTGGTTGTCAATCATTCGCCGAGCGGACCCGAGCGGACCCGACACCCAGAGTACAGATAAACGTTTCCATCTGATCAGATCTGATTATTATTAATGTTTCTAAATGCAGACTAAATGCAAATGAAGTGAAACTGCCTCAAATTCCTCTGTTTGATTTATTCATTTTATTATTTATTCCCTACATCGATAGCAATTTTCAGAGCTGCTGTTCAGTTGTTTACTTAGTGAGTTTTATCCGTGAGTTTTCTTGAGTTTTGTCAGTTCTCTGAGGGCATTCATAACATAACCTGCAACGACCGGAGGATGTGATTTTAGTGATTACCAATTAGCTTCTTTCTACTTTTTCTCTTACTGTGTATAACCAAAAGTTATCTTGAGTTTCAAAAGTTCCTCATTCTTCCTAATTTGTCTCACATTCTGTAATCTATTTCTGCCATTATGCACCGTAGAATGAAATCATTTCAAGTGACTCTGGACAGGTGAAGCTGGCCTCGGAGGAAATGATTCTTCATTACCGTGTTGATACTTGTTAAAAACAAATCTTAGCTTCACAGGCAAATAGAAAGTTGTGTAATGAGAGCAGGTTTGTAATAATCTTTTCTCTCTATTCACCATGTCTCTCTTCTCTGGTAGGTACATAATTGAAGATCAGCATGGAAATAAGATTGAGGCTCAGTTACATGCAGTCTTATGCTTAGAAGGAACTACCAAACGCAAAAGTTTTTGGCAGTCAATAATTCAGTATAGGTGACAAATCTGTGTGTAATCCAAGCAACCTTCTGTGATCCGCGTGCATTCTTTGACTGTCAATACTTTTGCGTTTGCTAGAACATACATTTTCACCAGATAGAAGTTCCACTCCTCATGCTTTCCTCCCATAATGAAGCTAGAAGCTTTGTTAATTATATCGGATAGCTTTGATCTCGATATATTGTTTAATACTTACGTAATATTGACAATAATTGGCATCAAAACTAACGTAATCTTCAGGTATTCTCCAACACTCTTCTTTAAGGTAAGCTAAAAATGTTTTCCTACTGAAAACCTAGATTGTTTGGGGCTCAGTTTTCTGTTGCAATGAAGTATGTGTCTCTGATTAAATAATATAGTACACTACTGGCGTTTTGATTACTTGCGAGAAGAAATTGAGATGTATTTTAGGCGCACTAATTTTAATCAAATCAACCAACTTCTTATGAGACTAGAGATATTTCGTTGATCTAATAATTACACTAGTCTTAGAAACCAGCATGCCTAATGATCACCAAAGAGCAGCTTGATTACTCTTGAAAAGTAATCGAACAAGCAGTGGAATTGCATGTTATTAGGGCACTCAACATTTTGTCCATTCAAACCAATGCAATATATCTACACATTTGAGGGAGTTCACTGCGCACCGTTAAAAGTTCAACCTTTTGCATGCGTTTAAATGGACAAAATTCAGTGTTACCAGACTACCGTCATCATCAGCGCCACTGCTAACAAGACTATATGTCCAACTCTCGGTTTAATGTATACGGCTCCAGTGGTTTTCTTAAGCAATTCATGGGGCCTGATAGAGGTGAGTCTACGTGTCTGGTCTCCATCAAACGCAATGGGCTGATGTTTTAATCGGGTATGAGATGGTATGCATTACTTCCAAAATGTAAACAGTAACTGCATCAATGGACCAACACTATTCAGAATAGTTTGCTTTTTTTTCTGTTCAGGTGGAATGCTGGAACGACGCTGATTTTCAGCAATAGAGAAGTTCTGTGTTTCATCTCCTTCCGCTTAAAATATTAGACTAGCGTTTCTAAGTAGGTATCTTAATTGAACTCTTTTGATAATTACTAATCAACCTTTTAGTCCTCACCAAAGTCAAAACAAAGCTACCAGCAACAGAGTTGGGAAAATAAGACTCCATTACAAAGGTTGAGCTGCCGATTACTTTTCATAGGTAATCAAGCTGACACTCTGTCTGCATTTTGTAATCAGGATTTAGAAATTTTCCAAACTGATATTATAGTGTGATCTGGAACTATTTTTACAAGTTACATGTAACTGAACGCTATCTTATTTCCGTGATCATCTATGTGTGCTGTAGGATAAAATTATTTCAAGCGACTCGGGGCAGGTTACGCTGGCTCAAAAAAAGTTATGATTCTTCATCGCTGTGTTGACATAAGCCAATGTTAGTTTTACTGACTAAAGGTTCATGCAGAAGGTCAGTCCAATAGTGACATAATCTTTTTCTCCATTCAGTGTATGCCGTTAGTGGGACCTGACCAAATAGAGAAATCGACGCCCATTAAAATAATATGATGGTTTCCCTTGTTAGTCTCAAAGACCACACGTATACTTACAGTGCTATCAGACTGACCTATTTAAATGGACTTTGGGTTGTCAGAAAAACCAAGATTTATTTATGTCAACACAGTGATGAAGAATCGCATCACTTTTTCTGAGCCAGCTTCACCTGCCCACGGAAGTTGCTTGAAAAAATTTCATTCTACAGCACATCTAGATGATTGTGGAAATAAGGTTGTGTTCAGTTACATGTAACATGAATTGTGTTTATGTCAACACAGCAATGGGGAATCAGTTCCTTCAAGCCAGTTTCGCTTGCCTGGAGTCGCTTGAGATAATTTCATTCTACGGTGCATTGAGGCATAAATAGACAGGGTGTAAGAAAGGTCCACCCCCCCCCCCATCGAAACTTTTGAACGGCTAAATATTGATGGACGAACCTCGGGGAACGTTTCTAACTGAAAGGAAACTAACTTTTCGCGTATTTAAAATTTCGGAGGGGGGGGGGGGAGGGAATTCGGGTTCGGCACTAACTCAAAATTTTCAAGTAGCAACTCCTATCTTGTGATACATCTTTAGAAAGGGCACACAATTCTAAGAATTTTGGCGGAAAGGGAAGGTCATTGTCGTTTTTTATTTTCGATACATTGAAGGTCAAAGTTCGATTAGGACCCATTTTCAAAAAAACATTTCTTCCATTTGAAAAGTCAGAATTTAAAAAAAACTAGGAATCTAGAATATTCTAAAAAAACAAGTACGTTTCAGATAAATGCTGCGAGCGCAAAAATTCAGCCCTCATTTGGTTATTCAGCTCACCTACAGTTTTCAAAAAAATTACGCCTCATCAGGTGGGCTGCCTCGAATATTTCGAGGCAGCGGAGGCACGACCTATCGAGTGATACATGTCTCGAAAAGGCACACAAAACTAAACATTTTGGTGCTAACTACTGGTTGATGTGTTTAGATTTCGACATACTTAAGACAAAATTGGATTTCAACGGTTCTCAAATTTCGATGTATCGAAAACCAACAACTATATCGACCTCCGGTTTTCGCCAAAATGCTTAGAATTTTATGATCTTTTTCACGATGTAATCACATAATAGGGGTTGTTGTTTAAAAATGTTGGGTTTGTAGGCAAACCCCCCCCCCCCCCAAGGGACGCCCCCGGATATTTTGGATACGCTAATAGATACTTCCCATTTAGTCGTTCAAAAGTAAGATAGGGAGGGGGGACAAACTTTTCTTTTTTAGGTTAGCAAAATATGGAACAATTCAAGAAGAATTAAGAAATGTCGAAATTCAACAAATTATAGGTAAATACTAAAATCATATCCCAGTCGTTGCAGGTTAAGTTATTTCTTACTTTATGGCTCGGTCGCCTCTGGTCCGCCATACGATTCATACGAAGCTCTAAACATATGCGCAGTAGACTAGTGCGCACGGGGGCACTCTGGTGATGTATGAGACCAGTGTTGCCAAACATGGACAGAAACGACCACATTTGGACAAAAACGGTCCACGCTCCCCTCATGCTGGCAATGGCGTGGACAGTTTTCAGTGGCTCGGACCTGACAACTCTGTATGATACCCCGGAAACGTGAAAACTTGAATGTAGCCAAAAAAAAAAAAACAAAAAACAAAAAAAAAAAAAATAAAAAAAAAAAAAAAAAAAAAAAAAAAAAATCCAACCCCCCTTTTGAGAGATTTATAAAATACTAGATCTATCCAATCAAAAAATGGCTGATATCCGACCAAAAACCCTCTCGGGTGCAAAAAAGACGGCAAGTCAAAAACTCTATTCCATGCAAAAAATTGTTCCAATGCATCATCTCAAAGGTGTGATATCATCGGAACGTCAACTCAAAAAGCTCTTCACTTTTTCACCAATTATTTTAGACGAATCTTTGCAGAAACAAAATTTGAGGCCGTGAGCGCGAGGGAGACTCTTCTTCCAAAACCTCGAGAGAAAACACCTCACGGAAAAAAGGGAAGACGGTGTGGTCAGTTTCAAGATAGGTACTCCAGCTAAGCTTTACCAAAAACACCCCTTTCCAATTCATCCTCTAAAAGAGATGATATCATTGAACGACAAGGCAACCTCGTAAAATGCCTTCAAATGAAGGAGTTTGAAATGGTAATTATTATAGACGAATCCAAATGCAACCTTTAACATGGCTTCTTTGGAGTGAAGCAAAATGACAAGATAAGCGAAAATTTCAATTTAAAAAACGGAAAAAACTTGCCGTGCTTGGCCGCTCAAGAGAGAATGCACTGTAGTGACCAATTTAGCATTTGGTGGGCAATCAGAGTTCACTCACGAGTAATGTGGTCTCAATGTTTTCACAAACTGAGTGTTCGGATCTCATGATCGGCATTTGCATTTCTATTAGAGTATCAAACTTTCTTTAAATTCAATGAACTTTTGAAGTCTCAAAGCAAATTGGATCTTTGGCATTTGCATTTTTATTAGAGCATCAAAATTTGTTTAAGTTCAATGAACTTTTGAAGTCTGAAAGCAAATTGGAGCTTTCGTTCGTTTAACGAAACTAATTTTCAGTGATACTTTCCATATCCCTTAAATAATAGCAAGTCTTCAAAACTTTAGGGACCGAGTCTGTCTCTTAATCCGGTATTCCTTTCCGTTATTCTCTCTTTTGTGTTAGAGTGCGAAAGAGAGCTAAAAGCGGCCAAGCACGGCAAGTTTTTTCCGTTTTTTAAATTGAAATTTTCGCTTATCTTGTCATTTTGCTTCACTCCAAAGAAGCCATGTTAAAGGTTGCATTTGGATTCGTCTATAATAATTACCATTTCAAACTCCTTCATTTGAAGGCATTTTACGAGGTTGCCTTGTCGTTCAATGATATCATCTCTTTTAGAGGATGAATTGGAAAGGGGTGTTTTTGGTAAAGCTTAGCTGGAGTACCTATCTTGAAACTGACCACACCGTCTTCCCTTTTTTCCGTGAGGTGTTTTCTCTCGAGGTTTTGGAAGAAGAGTCTCCCTCGCGCTCACGGCCTCAAATTTTGTTTCTGCAAAGATTCGTCTAAAATAATTGGTGAAAAAGTGAAGAGCTTTTTGAGTTGACGTTCCGATGATATCACACCTTTGAGATGATGCATTGGAACAATTTTTTGCATGGAATAGAGTTTTTGACTTGCCGTCTTTTTTGCACCCGAGAGGGTTTTTGGTCGGATTGTAATAAACGTGGAATATGCGTAAACTACTTTCAAGACAGAAACGAAAATTGTTATATTAGAACTTCAATCAAGCATTGATGAGTATTTTTAAAGGTAGGTACTTATATGATCCGAACATAAAACGATGAAAACTGTCACACAAAAATATAAATAAATAAATAAATAAATAAATAAATAAATAAATAAAACAGAACATTTTTGAACGAAGACACTACACTTTTGAGCTAGAAAATTGCACACCAAAAAATACTATCATTCTGAGTTAAATAGTTCGAATGCAGCAGTATAGCGTAAACCCCTCAGATCAAAGTAAACCCGATAAATCCACATTTCACTAATTCATACGAACCACTCACAACACATATTTTATTCGAATAGAGCTAAATAATTTAAAACAAATCAAAAGATGACACATTTCTATTACACACCAAACAGGCAACAAACCGAACTGACTGCACTAGACTGACGCCTTGGCCCTGAGTGCCATTCCTCCCGGTCTCGTCCCTTTCTCGATTTGACACGCATCATTTGAAAAAATACGTTGAGGCGAAGAACCCGAGCCTCGTCGGTTAATTACAAAGGAAATAAGAAAAAACGCGCGAAGAAACCTTTCAGTGAATGAATGAGAACGATAAATGTTTTAAAAACCCTACGAGAATGGGTGACTAAATTTATAAACACTTCCATATTTTCAACCATCAGTATCTATTTCATTTCATGAGAATAGACAGCAGCGCCCATGATCTGACCGGTTGAATTCTGCAACCTCCTTCACGATATCTACCGTCTGAGTTTAGTAGATTCGATCAGCCCCGTTCAACAGAGCGAATGAACCGTTTGAATAACGCACCTAAATGTTTCAGACTTGCGGCTCGACTAAGGCCTGAGGAAAGGAACTAAACCCATCTTGTTCACTATGTTTTTCCAACTTGTTTATTTTTATAATCAACTTGGTAGAGACTCCTAGAAGATCCATTGCATATTTGAGACTGTCTTTTGCCAGACTGGTTTGGTTGAACGAATTGACGGATTTTTCTCCGTGTAGTATATTGTGTGTAGGTACCTAAATCTCATAAATGATTGACTTCAAGTTTTAAGAATAAAATCTCACTATAATTCTTTTATTTTTCCAGGGTGAATACCCTATTTTGATTTTTAAATAGTCTTAGAGGCTATGATAAGAGGTTCATTCTAAAGTAGACTAAATGTAGGTAGGTAGATTGTTTGTGCCAGATTTAATTCAAATTAATTGGACCTAACCCGAAGTATCTCAATTAGTAGGATTATGTTTTTATTTACTTAATTGGTCTTATTTTTTCTCAATCGCACGTGCCTTGGTCCCTTGAAACGGTCCGAAGGATTTATTATGATGAAAGTGTAGAGAAAATATTTTAGTTTTGTGGTAGTACATTCTGTATAAAAAGTTTCATCAAGATTCATTCAGCCTTTAGTATAATTGACTCTGCGTTACAAGATTAATTTCTCACTTTCATTCCATTTCTTGGCTCGAACGCCCTAAGTTATTTTTTTTAACGATCTTAAGGGTTATTTTGTTGAACTATGAGGGGTTGATTTTACTGTGGGCTAGTTACAGAATGTTTTTGCAAATTTTCTTCCAAATTCAAAGGTTCATATTTGAAATATTTAAATTTTTCTCTTTTTTGACCCATTTTATCATTTTTTATCCATAACTAATCTAAAATAAAATTTTAAAAAATCAAAAAAAGTCCCTCTGGGGAATGTTAAAAGCAACACTTCTGCAAAATTTGGATGCAAATGGATCAATAGCAAAAAGTTATTCTGGGTTTCACATTTTGGCTACAGACGGACAGACGCCACAGAAATTTTGTGCATTAACTTCTCCCCACCCAATGTGATCAAGAAATACTTAAATATCATGGATGGATGTTCTTTAGGATAGTATTAAGCATGATAAGAGTCAATTATTTTATTATTATCTTGATTGAATTAGTCGCAGCGGGCCAAGTATCGAAACAAAATGCATCAAAAATCTCTGCGTCATTGCAATACTTTCTCAATTTTTCTAATTTCATTCGAGAGAGAAAGTAAAAATGATATCCCGATGGAACTCGCTTCTCTCGCGGGTTCGCACAACATGGAAGGATTAAGGACAAAATGCATGGGCAGCAAAATTGAGGAAAATAGAGAGTGAAGAAGTAAAATAAATAACTCACTTCCTCTCATCAATCTGCTTAGCTTTTGGTCAGACCAAGATAGGCTTTCCGGTCTGCTGATCGAGAAATAGATCATCTGTCGGTCATTCCAGATTTTTCTCGTCATTTTCAAATGTATGGCAAAGATCCTTGCTATATTACAGCTTTATTGCTCGCGCAGATTTTATAAAATAAACAGTAGGAAGAACAGACAA
The DNA here is from genome assembly GCA_011764245.1 of Trialeurodes vaporariorum. NCBI lineage: Eukaryota > Metazoa > Arthropoda > Insecta > Hemiptera > Aleyrodidae > Trialeurodes > Trialeurodes vaporariorum. The sequence continues at coordinate 23,671,549 of VMOF01000024.1, read as the reverse complement.
GTAAAAACGCAGTAGTAATTTCATACGCGCGGAAAAATGTATTATTTACCGCGATTCATTCCAACCAACATCCATGTAGTTGCATTCGCACTGGAAAAACTAGTGAGAGGGGGGGGGGGGGGAGGGAGCTTGAAAAGTGTCTAAACAACTCGTACAGAACGCTTGAAAAACTCGTAGAAAAAAAAAAGTTAAAGCAAACGATTTCAATAGAGCCTGCCTTGCGGCACGCTCTCGCAGCATTTCATGAGAAATTCCCTTGAAATCCAGGTTAATTTTAAATGAAAGAAATCCGTTTCACTTATACTATCATGCACAAAATCGGAGAAAAACGGTGAAATGTGATTCTGTAGATCTTAAATTTTACATTAATTTGTGTACACTGTCACTACGGTATTAGCGGTCTGCTTATTTACTTTCATGTCAAACCGATCGTTAAGACTATCTATGAATTACGAAATCCTTCGATAATTATAAGTCTCGACCGCGTTACTAAGGTATAAACATCGCTAGTAAATTAGCTGTAAATTAATTACGGCTACCACAGCGTAGCTTTATATACCTAACAGTCTTCTAAACGATGATTACCAACGCAACCGACGAGCTGTAACTATTAAGGGGTTTTCTGTGACGCAATTTTGAAGACACCACGGAGATAGCCATTCTCAAAATCTCTTATGGGAATTAATTTTTACCCATGCTCGGTTTGTTTGGCTCTTATTTTTTAACTATAAAAGTTAAAAACAAAAGTTTGGACTTATTAATTTGAAATTGGTTTGAAATGAAGAAGCGAGTTACAGAGTAGTGGCTATCTATCTAGACGCAGAGATCGACGTACTATTTCTTTTGGAAGACTTCACACGATAAAGACTCTGACGTATGATGACAACATATGCAATATTGTTTCACCTTTATCGTTGTATTATATGGTTCTGTGTCCAGATATCCACTCAAGCTATGAAAACCTGAACTTTTGTTTAAAACTAATTAAAACCAGTTTCCGTTTGGTTACTTACAATTTTTTTATTGAAGGTAAAAAAATTAGAGGCAAATAAAACCGTCCATGGTTGCCTCACATTGAGGTAAGACTTATTACATGGTGGCATGCACAGTGGCGTCGCGTGCCATCTGGCAACAATGCAACTGCTCCATTTAAACTCATTATATAAATCGAATTAACCTTTTGCACTGTGCACCCCCTGAATTTGATCTTTTACATGAGTTTAAATGGATAGAATGCATTGTTGCCAAATTGCACGCGACGCCACTGGGCATGCACCCTTGTATAGTTAAATATCGTTGATAAAAACGGCAAAGTGTTACACTACTCCACCTACAATGCCGCGCTTATTGACAGTCTTGATGATCTGCGGTTCAACGGAAAAGTACGTGAGTCGGTCAAAAAGTAATAAGTAACATTTTGTTTCTCAGATTTCCAATGGTTAGATCATTGAATTGAAGAGATTGATAGCAGAAAAAATGGTATAATAACATAATGCGTTTTTTGTATAGGTCTATAGATGAAATCTGAGAATCGAATAAGTATATTCTTCTTACTTTTTGAATGACCTCGACGTATGAATGATCGGCTCGCAACGCAGGTTATGCATGAATATATTGTTGTGGAGATGAGTCTCATGTTCTTGGTGTTTATTGCAGAAACACAGCATCCACGGAATGACCGAGGGGGAGAATGTGGTGCGTCCACATCAAGAGATGGAGCAGCTGACCTTGGACGAAAAGCAGTTCTTGCTGGCTGTCGAAAGGGGAGATATCGCTTCCACTGGAAGGTAAGACTCTCTATATTTTTCTTACTTATCTGGTCACTTATCTGGTACACACACTTACTATAGGTCAAGTATTTAATTTGGTTAGATTCGTCTATTTCATAAAAACATTTAGACGAAAACCGGTTTGTTTAGAAAAATAAAAAATCCTATGAATTTAAAAAAAAATATATTCAAATGATTTCGTTCTATTGATTATAAGTTTACTTTTGACTTGATGATTCAGGTGGATGATTATATAGTTACTTAATACCTATCTCTATTAAAATCATTTTATGTATCAATTATCATTTTATTTCTCGGTTTTGACAAAATTTGAAAACTTCAGACAAGTACTATACTTTCCAGAATTTCTGGGGGGGGGGGGCTAGCGCGTCTAAATACCCCCCCCCCCCCAAAGTTTATTGAATTAGCTTCATTGGTCTCTGAAAAAAGTGTACCTATGAACATCGTTATATGTAGTTTACAATGGAAGCTAGGACAGGGACAGATGACTCGCTCCCCTTAATATTTTGCAAGTATATTTTTCGATATTGGGAGTTTGGGGGGGGGGGGGGGGGTTAACCTTGGCTCGTCTTTCACGGCTGCGAGCTTCATCACATTATTGCGGTTTGAGACTGCCCTCAAGCATCTGCGGCTTGCAATAGATTGGAGTTCCGCCAAAAATTACAACAAAATTACAAGCGTTTATCTCTTTTCCTCCCTTATTTTTGCAGAGCTGCCGAATCAATACACCGTTGATTTCACTGCTTAATCATATCAGATTACTTACTCAGTTCAGATCAGAGCACGAGTATTTTGCGCTGAAATACTCTGCTCGGCTATCTTTACTCATCCGGTGGAGTCTCCTCTGTCAATGGCTTTCAAAAAAAAGGCTGATATTTTGGTAATTTAACGGTGATTCCACCGCACCGATTGCGAAAATATTACCGATGGATGCAAGTATTTTCTAGAGTCCCTTGATGGAAATATTGTATAGAGAGTACCGACACGACGCTTTAAATGCATTATGCCAGGAGTCGATTTAGTCGACTGCCTGAACGAATTTGAAGGTTAAGTTCAACAGTGGACCAGTGGTGGACTGGCGGATTTGCCGGCATTCCGGTCCGTTCCCATACGTTCCTCTGCGAATCGACTCCTTTCGTGTGGAGCCTTCGATGTCGTCGACTCCTGCTCGACTCCGTGAGAGCCTAAAACCAACGACCAATCACAACTCGTTGAGCTCGTGTCAGTACTCCCTATACAATATTTCCATCAAGGGACTCTAGCATTTTCGTGCATTATGGCTATACTATGAAACGAATTGTGTAATCTTTTAGTCAACTGTGGTGGAATCATCCAATGCCGTTTTGCGTATAATTCTACGCGTTTTTTCCCCCATTTAAGTCAATGTAAAAATTTTAAATTCCTTGCCCAATTTGGCAGCACTGGAATCATCAGTGAATTGGAAAATGTCATTCAATATACACAAAATGAATACCCTGCAGGCTAATTATTACGATGTTATCGTAATGCCATCGAGTCAACGATTAAGTACGTGTTATTCTAATGGGAGGTGTCATTCTGCCGATAGGTTCCACATTCCGATAGAAACCGTCCAATCTCTGCGAAAATTCACGTCGTGCTCACATTATAGAGATTAAAGGGTTTCTATCGAAATGGAACCTGTCGTGATGGTAACACCCATAAAAAGCATTCAATAGCGATTCGATACAATGGGGCTCTTGCAAACTTTTGCTTTAGGGCATTGAAGAGTTGAGCCTTGCACAAAAACCTGTAAAAATGACGATGAGCACTCTAATAAATCACGAAACTCACTCTCAGAATTGGGCTGAATGGCGGAGTGATGCAGGTATCATGGGAGATTCCTATCTAAATTGAGACACATCTCTGTGTTTCCTTAGAGAAAGTGGCAAATTAGACAGGAATCTCTAATGAGACACCTGCGTTGAACCGCCATTACGAATTACGATCTTGCCATTAAAGCACTTTTGTCAGTTTATTACTGAATTTTAGACTTTTTCAAATGTGATTTTTGTGATTTTTTCTGGTGTCTACAACATGCTAGCCTATTTATTTGCTCACAGCAAAAGTTTTCAAGAGTTCCATTATGATACGATTCTTCATAATCAGCCAGCAGGATTGTATTGTTGCATGATGTTAACATGGGATTGAACTGAGAGTGCTTTCAACGGCTACCCAGAGAGAAAGTGAGAATGAAAGAAATTAGCTGAAAAAGGAGGGGAAGATTAATAATCCCATTAATCAGTGTGTCAGTTAAATTAAAATACTGTTTTTGATGCGCATAAAAGAAAGGCGGGGGTGGAAGGGGGGGTTACAACTGAATAAATCATACGTTGCCCCAACTTCACATTCAGACGAAAATTACCAAGGTAGATTTGCAAAAATGCTTTCGTCCGCGCTCGCTCTTTTTGGAGCTCAAGAGCCTTATAAGTTTAACTATGAGGGTAAAAATGAATTAACACTAAACACTTTTTTCTTCCTTTCTAAGATGCACCATCTTTTTATTCAGTCACTAATTCATCTAAATTGAAATAAAGTTTTTTTCCCCCCTTTTTTTTAAACAATGAAAAATAAAAAAACTTCATGTGCTGCAATTTGCATGGGCTGATTTAGAGACGGCTCGTAAAAAAGTCGAATATCGTTTATTTACACTGAAAAAAAATACTTGGTTCGCCCTACTATAATTATTAGTGACATTAGTGCAATCAAATTAATTGGTCATATTTATCCAAAAAATAAGGTACTCTAACCGATAATGGGTCTGTTGCAAACTTTTGCTACAGCGCTATAGAGTGTTCAATCTCATGTAAAATTGCGTGAAAAGTCTATTGGTGGCATCAGAAAGTCATGAAATGCGATAATAAACTCACAAGAGACGTTTAATGAAATCCAAGATGGCGGTAAAATATCGAGCAACCTGTATGCATGCACCACGAACATCCAAGAATAGATAACCTCACAACATCCATCACACCCAATCACAACGTAAATAAACACATAACCTCCGAAGCTGTGAGGTTGTCAACGTTGGCAATCCTTGGATGTTAAAGGTGCATAAATACAGATTGCTCGATATGTTACCGCCATCTTGGATTTTATTAAATGTCTCCTTTGAGTTTATTATCGCATTTCATGACATTCTGATGCCACCAATTGACTTTTCGGGCGATGTTACATATGATGAGACACTCTTTATCGTTGTAGCAAAAGTTTGCAACAGACCCATTGTAAACTGGTACCAATTATACTGGGCTAGTGCAATTATTATAATAAAATTGGGAGTACCGAACCACTTTGAGTTGGTACCCGGTACTAATTTATTTGTACTGACTGCCAATTTATTGGTTGGAGCACCTAATTGATGGGTAAGCACAACTAATAAATAAGCACCACAACCATGGTCTGAGATCGTAAAAAATGGCCAAAATAAGGAAGTTTATTCATTATTTATAAACTTTTAATGCCGATTTTAATCGCAGAGTACACTAAAAAAGTAATGAAAACCTAGAAGTGTCACTGGAAAGTTTTATTAAATTAAGCTTTTTTACTTTTTTTCACGAAGTAAGTGTTGCCGCTTTTTTTTCGGTCGTAGACCATTGTGCGCCATATCAGTGTTGCCAGATCTTGCAGCTTTTCCCATAAGAACACATAGAAAAAGCCGCAGGCAGTGTTGCCAGATTGGGGTGAAAAAGCAGTACGTTTTACATTGATTTAAATGGTGACGATACGGCTTTTTACCCTCGATATGGCAACACTGACAACACTGCGCCATACACGCGGACCACTATTCAATTTATTGCTATATGTTCAGTATAAAAAATTGACAATTTACTATCATGAAGATTACTCATTCGATATGCAAACTAATGGGTCTTTTGCACACATTCACTATACAGCAGTCAGTATACATGGAGCATGAATTCTAATTAATGTTTTATCCGCACCCCACCTCCGCCCTCCAAATAAACAAAAAACGAAAAAAAACTCAATGACCACAGTATGTAGGGACCTTTAAAATTTCCTTGTGAAGTTGTAAGTGCCTTATTCAAATCCGTCAATGCAAACAGCGCACCCGCAATTTCTAAAGGTGCGTAAACAATAATTAATTATAATCAATTGCTCGTATTCATAACTAAGTCTTTCGTAATCTCTGATCTCACGGTTCAAGTGATATTCATATTAGCGTACATCGATCGCAAACGTTTACATTTAATAAGTCGCATGTATAAAGGAAACGTTTGGGATTGATGCGCTATATGATTTGAGGATCAATGCGATCGTATGATTACTGATTAGTGCGGCTACGATTACTGGAAATAGTGAACATTCGTCACTTTAATATTGATAGTTTCTGCAAGTTGAACCTGCATGAATTTGAGCGATTTAAAATCGGATTCTCGTTTCTCTTTCAAAGATGGCCTCAAACCGACAACCTTTTCGATTTCGGTCGGCCCGATTCGCGAATCGGCATTTGCAAATAAAACCTACTCGCGGGGATGATAGGGTCAACTTCAACTTAAAACGGAAATTTAAGTGAATTTAAGTGTTTTCACAAAAACGATTTTTCTATATACAATATAACAATACTCATCTTTACTCGTTTTTTTTTTTTTTTTTTTTTTTTTACCTTTTAGCTGCTCTTCTTGCTGACTTTGTTGATCTCAAGAGCAGAACAATGTTGACTCTGAAATACTTTTTCATGCAGCTGTTCCAAAATCAATGGATGCCTCGATTTATGAAAAACAGCGTTATTTAGAGTGTTTGGTCACTGTAATTTAAACAGCTTTTGAGAAACTGTCAAACCGGTTCAAACCCAGCTCGGGCCGTTTGGTTCGGTTTAGCCCGTTTAGGGCATGGTTCGAGGCATTTTCAGCGATTTGGGGTTCAGAAATTTGCCTGTTCGGAGCGGTTTTGGGTTCGCGGTTTGTTTCGGTTCGGTTTAAATCCCTGCTTTAAAACGTTCTACGGTCAGTTTCTATTTATACATTAATTTAAGAGAAAATTTAGTTTTATCACTCAACGCCAGTCATTTTTCATTTCTTTAAAGAAGAGCACTATGCACTTGCATAACCGATCTCTTTGATCTACAAACAATTCAAGAGCTCTAAAAGCAGTCGCAGCGAAGAAAAATTATCAAACCTGGGAGAGCAGCAATGCAATGCGTACAGATTGAGTACCTCCTCCGGCCATTCCGTAGCTGGTTCATTGATTAGACCAACAAAACTTGAACATTTCATTTACATCTTGCACAAAGTCTTCGTGATCATGGCTTTACGTCGAAGTCAACTTTCTCCCCCCTCACCCCTTAACCCTTTGAGGGGCAGTGGCTAGTGCCACTAGCCACCTTTTATTTATTTTTTCCTGAGCTTATGAGACAGTGGCTATTGTAACTAGCCACTTTTTTTGGTTGGTAGGATGTTCTAAAATGGGGACAAAATATTTTCCACATGGTAGCACAGCGGTAAACATTATTTTTAGACCAGGTAAATGTTGACATTTTGAGATTTTCCCTCCAAGACAGACCGGCTCCCGCTAATGTAGTAATATTTTTTTTTCTGGAAGGTTTAGGCAAATTTTTGAGGCAGATTATGAATTTTGAAAGTATTTTGAACATTTTAAAGTACTAGTGAGTAAAATTTGCTGATTTTGTAATATAATTACAAGCGTTAGAATAAGGTGGCTAGTACCACTAGCCACTGCCCCTGAAGGGGTCAAACAGTGATGCATTGTCTATTTCCAAGTTTTTCGCCTTTTAGAAGGAATTTTAGGGCTCAGATAAGACGTTCAGAGGCTTATTACAACTTGAACTACTTATTCACATTCTAAATTCTTGCATTCAGCCAATAATAGGCCTCGGAGATTCATTGAAGCAACATCGTCGTTTACAGCATTGTTTACAGCGTTTTGCCGTTTTACAGCATATTTTGGATTTTTTTCGGTACTTTCATAAAGAATGTAATGTTTTTATTCTATTCATATTATCTTTAAAGTCTAGAAAACAACTTGAAAAAAGAAAAAAGTCACATCTTCTGTTGCAACATAGCCAATAATCACTTTTTAGCGCAGCTCGAAGCGAAAATGTTGCTCTGCCACACACTAAATTCGGATTAACTTCAAAAGTTACAATTTTTTGGGGTAAACTTTACGGGCAATTTTGTTCTCTATAGTGTAAATAACAATTTTATGATTTTTTGAGATTTTTTGGTGCTCCTCAAGATGTCTAAAAAGTTAATTTTAGTGGATCATAGGTCAAAAAGTGCCATTTACGCGTTATTTTCAAGACTAAACCATGTTTAAATAAGTTTCTTGACTGTGTTTACAATTTTTTCTCATAAATAATTGTTTGATTGATTGATTCTAACTTATAGTTGTCATTGTTTGGCCCTTTAAAATTAATTTAAACCTGATTTTCGAAAAAATATGGTAACCAAATTTTCTAGCCCTTTGAGGGGCAGTGGATAGTTACACTAGCCACCTGTTTTCTCCTATACTAGTATATGGAATTGCATGAAAATTTTTTTGGGGTCTATTTTTACCCCAAGGAACCTAGAAATGCAAAAAAATTTGGAAAAAAATGATTTTCCCTAATTTGCCCCTCAAAGGGTTAAGAAGCATAAGCACGAGAATTTGCCTCTCGGTCCGCGGTCGCTTTGTCGGTTTATTTACGAAATTCACGCGAAACTTTTTACTCTTACTTGTGTAAATCATGCTGAAACCGAACAAGTGGCGCGGTACTGGTGCGATTGAAGCGTTGCCAGATTTAGCGAGTAGAAAATGATTTTTAAGTAGATCAAAATAATACATTAAACGTTATATATGTTACATCAATTGCGTCTACTAGTTTTTTTTTTTTATTTTTTTTAGATATATACTCTGTCTCTGTATAAGACATGGCGACAGGAAATAACAATTAGTCAACGATGAAATATTATCTAATATACATTAAATATGAACTCAATTTTCTGTGCGTGCACAGTAAGAGGTCTAATAGATTATTAACCCTCTAAGGACCAGGCTTAGTTCAACAAAGAATGCCACACTCTTCCGTTTACATAGGGAATAGGTAGTTAACTTTTCGTACTCGGGGGAGTTGGAAGTGCCTATACGACGAAATGAAGGCACCCGATGAAAGAGCTCCTTATCTTGTAAGTGTTTTCATTGATAGTCATGTTTATCCGGAATGATGAACACACAAAATAAAATAGCCTTGAGGAGAAAAACGAGTATACTCGGGCTTAAAATCTGATAAATCAGCATTTAAGTGAAGAGGCGTTTGAACTTTCTGCTCCCGCTGGAAAATGGAAAGTTCCGCGTGCAGTTCTCCTTGCATCCGCGCATATTCGAATTTTTTATTTTCTTTTTTTAAATGTATCATCTGTAATAAGTTCTTGGTTGCCATTGCTGAAATTTCAGCCAAAACCACCGACACATAGGCACACGTATAAACGGAAAAAAAGATTAGTAGGTAAGAATAACCATACGGATACCTGATTTTAGCACCTGCTAGATGTTATGGTAAACTTGACCAGAAGTATGGTACATTTACCGATACTTTGAGTAAATTCGATATGCAATCAGGTAACATCATCTAGTACCTTGTCAAAACATAGTATACTTCTGGTTAACATTACCATAACATCTAGCAGGTGCCAAAATCAGGTATCTATATGGTTATTTTCACCGTAGTTTTTTTCCGTGTATAAAAGTAACATGACAAATCTGCGAAACATTGCCAAATGGCGCTGGAAATCCAAAACGGGCCAGACCGAGATTCATGATGAAGCTCGAAGTGGAAGACAGTCCATCGTATCGAATTAACTTATCCTACTTAACGATACAAATATCCGTACTGGTAAAAATAATCAGCTAAATGTCATTATGTTGATAGTTAGCATGAGATTTGAGACCTGACATCATCATAACATCATATATAATGACATCATAATGACGTCAACAATGTCAACATATCAGCATAGTCTTTATTGACGTCATGATGATGTCATGTTGATGTCAGGTCTCAAATCTCATGCTAACTGTCAACATGCTGATTATTTTTACCAGGGGTGGTAATAGACGATTTAAGCTCTACGATCTTCAAGAGATCTTCCCTTGTGTGCAGTCGATATTAGCTCTTTAGGAGGTCATGGCTGAAAATCTGGCTTATTGGAAAATCCATCATGAAGTTTGGTCTAACCGCAGCTTTTAATTCCTCGCACTATTATTAGGCAACGTCATGCTGTTTGCCGGTTTTTGATTGATATTTCACCATTGGTAACTAAACAACCTTTACAGATCGGACTTCGCACTTTGAAAATTTGCGAATGCACGGAGGAGTTCTGCACGCGGAACTTTCCATTATTTCTCGGTGGGAGAAAACTCAAATAAATCCTTACTAAAATGCTGATTTATCAGATTGTAATGATTGGGAATAGACCTCCGACTGTGCACAGCTCAGTTTTATTGTACATCGTATAAGATTTTATCGTTGGTTGATTGTTATCTGTCGCCATGTCTTACACAGAGACCGTGTATATTTACTTTCCAAACTCCCCTTGTAACAAAGCTTTAACCTCTGATTTCAATCAACTATTTTTGTTTTAACTTTATTCTTAATTAAAATGTTTTAAAAAGCATTTTTATTTTCATTTTTTTTTTTTTTTAATTTATAATTTTTTTTAATAAAGATGTATAACATCAATGCAGTAGGCCAACTGACCTGAGACCGTTGCATAGTAGAACTGGCAAATGGGCAGTCAGTCGTGACAAGAGAGTCATGAATATAAGCTGTGTGCGTCCGGAGATTATTAAATTGGAGAACTTCTTAGCACAAGCGAGTGTGCTTTATGCGTTTGCTCCAGTGCGCGCGCCATGCAATACGATGGGATGCGATGTGGCTACGGGAGAAGAAAATATGTCGTATTAAACTCTGGAAAGCTTTGTTTTTCTTCAACTGTGTTTCGTTGCGCGTTGATCTGAATTAGCACACGCGACACAACACTCGTACACGACGCGCAAGTCACAGTGGGCACAAAATGATCGATTTATCAGGCAAAAATAATTTAATCCATGAAATGGGTCTGTCACCTACTTTTTCTATACCGTTATTCTGGTGTACACACTGAAAAAAAAAATTGTATGAATTAACAATTTAATTGTTCAGAATGGGGCCCTCAATTAGTTTTGTTAATTCAACAAAACGAAATGGTGAATCAACAAAATAAGATTGTTAAACTGACAAAATAGATTGTTGAATCTACAAACAATTTGTTCATTCAACAAAAAATTTGTTGATTCAACAATCTATTTTGTCAGTTTAACAATCTTATTTTGTTAATTCACCATTTCGTTTTGTTGAATTAACAAAACTAATTGAGGGCCCCATTCTGAACAATTAAATTGTTAATTCATACAATTTTTTTCAGTGCATACAATCACGTGAAAATCAAATTAGGAGCATCAAATAGTCTCAAAATCCGCTCCTAAACCAACAAAAAGCGTTTAAAGGAAAGCCTTAGATGGCGTGGGCAAAAGGGCGAATCCAAGGTTATAGATTAAAGAGGTATCCTCATATGACTTCGCGCCACAAATTCAGTGGCGCGCAGTTCAAAATGACTGCAGTCAATATGGTCGACAAAAGCAGAAAACGTATACACTTTGCAGAAAACATCAGGCTGCGCCTCTGCAGGAAAGCAGAAAACAGCTCAATGTTTTCTGCAAAGAGTATACGTTTTCTGCTTTTGTCGGTCATCTTGCCTGAGGTGATTTTGAACTGCGCGCTATTGAATTTGTGGCGCAAAGTCAGATGAGGATATACCGTATTAATCTATAACCTTGGGGCGAATCAGCCCTGCATGCATGCACTACGAGTAGCAAAGATGGCTGACGACAACATTCGACAAACTAGTTACTTGTCCGGCGTCTCCTTTTCAGAATTCCGGTAAAAAATCGACACAGAGCGTAATTTGTTCACCAAAGTGATCACAAACAATAATGAGAAAGTAAAATTCACCGGATAAAAGCACGCAAATTACACCAAAATGTAAGTATACCATGAGGAAGTAGAACGTTTGTTTACGTTATTTAACGAACATTATAAATTGCCGTCATCAGCCATCTTTCGGTGCTCATGGTGTATGCGTGTAGGGTTGATTCGCCCTTTTCGACTGCTATTTTAGGCTTTCCTTAAAATCACTTTTGTGGGTTTATGAGCGGATTTTGAAAATATTTGATGCTCCGAACCCTTCACTGCAGGATATTTTTTTTTTGTCAACCAAAAATGGATTTTTTAATTCACTAGGTGGTCAAGTATATGGGGAAAAATAGCACAAAAAATATAATTGGACAGTTTTTCGGTAAAAATTCTTATTTTTCTATTTTTTACTTATTTTTACACGTGCTGTGACACCATAAGTAATGGGGAGGGGATACATCAAAATTTTCCAAAAAAATTTCTTTTAGTTTGATTGGAGTTTTCAAAAAGAAAATGTCAATAGCTTGGTAAAAATAATGAAATTAGGGTTGAATTGGATACGGGGGCAAATTTTACTCCCGCCATAATTTCCATTATTAAATGCATTATAATGTGTGCTGGAAGTATTTTGAAAAATTTATGAACCCGTTTTTATATGTTTTCTTATAATGTGACACTGGTGATACAATTTGAAACAAGTCAAAATATACATTACAGAGTCTGATATAGGGCATTTTACATAATGTGACACCGGTGTCACACTATGCAGTGAAGGGTTTTAATGTGATTTTCACGCTACTTTGCACCAGAATCAACCCTCCATATTGAAGCAACTCCTCATTGCAAAAAAAAATACAACAGACCCATTTCCTGAACTTAACGTTTCAAAGCTTCCAGGACTAAATTTAACTCACTTGGATCTTTTCTAACAGATGCTTGTCGCTGAAAATTGTACGCAGAGTATAAATTCAGTTCAGCTCAGTGGCAGTTCGTGCGCAAGGCGACAACAACGAATTCTCTCCATTTAAACCCATGTAAAGTAATTAATCTTCAGAGGATTCAACTGAATCTCTGAGAAACCGATAATTTTGCCGGGGCTCAAATGGTAAACAGACATGGTGGCCAAATAGCACGAGCCGCCTCTGGTTCAGCTTCAACATGATAATGGGTCTGTACAATACCGCCTCTACACATACCAAGCTGCTTCTTTGAGGTTAGGGTCATCTTAGTATACAGAGCTTATGGAGAGTGCAATGTTGATGAAATTCAAAATCGTGATTTATCCTCTCTAAATATGATTTTCAAGTCTTTTAATACTTTATGTGAGTAACTAAGCCCAAAACTTTCATTACTGACGTACTTTTCCAATTTTGGTTGAACTTCAAAAAACCAACAAAATACTCGATAACTCCATAAGCGGGCCATAAGCTTACGTATACCAATACGAACATAACCTCCCCGATCTCAAAACAGAGCAGCCGGGTATGAGTAGAGGCGGTATTGGTCTGTAGCCAACAGTGACAGCTCGCACTAATTGGCAGCCATGCCATTTGCCATTTGGACCTAGGCAAAAGGATCGAAATCTCAGGGGTTCAGTGAGTCTCCTGAAGATCGATTATTTTACAAGGGTTCAAATGGAGAGAATCCGTTGTCACCACACAACATGAACCGCCGAGCCGCTGATTGCTAACTTTTACTGCAGCACTAGAGAGGGGCTATTCTGAGGTAAAATTACTTGAAAATAACGTTGGAGCATCAAAAAGTTCCAAAATTAACCACAAACACAATAAATGCGTCGAACAAATTGCGAAGATGGCGGTCGAATGAAGGAGAGTCACAACATGGTGAAGAGGGGGGGGGGAGTCCCATAAAATTGCCAATTTTGAAGCTGAGAAAAGTGATTTATCATACAGAAAGCTGCAATTAAACGGGATCTTGACCCGCTCATTCGGCCGCCATTTTGAATTTTACTAAACGCATTTATAGAGTTTGCAAGTAGCTATAGAGACTTTTCAATGCTTTCAACGTGATTGCCATGTCATTTTACTTACGAATATACCCTTCCTAACGCTTTAAAAAAAGTTTGCAACAGGTTCATTATTTCAGTCCATTTTATATATGTATAATTTGCTGTTTTTTGGTCGCCAAGTTGCAAATTTCTGCCCACTGCGAGACGGTACGAACGAATGGCGTGAATTTAACTTTAGATGAATTTCAATGAGCGAAATTCAATTCCCTCCGTAATTGGCTCCTTCAAACTGGGTTTTTTTTTCCGAATCCTTGCAAAAGAAACGCTCTCTGCATAATCGAAAATAGTGAATCTTGCTTCAAAATTGTCGGATCGGATCCCTTCGCCTTTTTCGAAGTGACGCTTGGTTTTTAACCGATGAAAAACATTAGGGAGCCGAGGGGGGTGCTCCTTTCTTCCGCAGTCTACTTTAACAGTGGCTGAAAAATAACGGGGTTTTGACCTCCCTCTTTTTATGTGTGCCTCTGTCTTCATTACCTGAAATGCGCGCTCACCCAATGTGAGGGATATATAGACATTGCTCTTGAACAACTATCTTTTCACACATTTAAACATACGTGTTAGTAAAGACAACACAGTCTCACTATGTAATAACCTCGTATTGAGGATATGATGCAGTTAGCTATTGACTGACTGTACTAACCCTCGTAAAAAATTTTTGTTGGCGACCAACAAAAACACTGAGAAATGGAACGCAGTCGGGTCAAAATTCCGAAACGGGCCAAATGGTGTCCCATCAAGATAACATTCTTAAAAAAGATCAAATAAGTTCGATGTTTTGATTTTCATGTCGAAGGAACGTAGTTTCATGAGGAGCAATAGTAATAATTGCTTTTAAAGTTATTTAAATACTAATTTTAATTGTTTTATGGTTCAAAATGTCCGTCGGTTACGCGTCCCCCACACGAGTTTCTGGTATTTAACCTAAGTTTTTGACCATATTTTGAGGCTGCAATGAATTTTGAATATAATGAAAATGCTCAAAAAACTCCGTAGAACACGTGTAAACTATCGTTTTTTACGAAATTATTTTTCTTCGTGCCATAAATTGTGAAAAATGGTTGTCCCCCGGTTCCAAAATGTCCGTCGGTTACGCACGTTTTATAACATATTAAAAGCTTATTTAAAAGTGAAACTGGGTAACTTACGATTTACTCAACCACGCTCCAACGTTCTAAACAGGAATTGTCAACATCTGTGCAAATGGATTTTATTTGGAAACGATTTTCACCAACAAATCCGATCTCGTGATTTGCCTATGGTCCTAGTCAGCGGCACTTAAATATACGAAAAAGATATCTAATACAGTAAAGTTCCGCCCTTTAATTTTTAATTCAATTCAACTACCGTAATTTGCTTTAAAAATCAACATCAGAGATTATTGTAACAAGTAATATTGTTTTTATTAAGTACTTTTGAAATTGTCGGTTACGTAACCGACAGCGTAACCGACAATCGACAAGTTATTTTCCATTAGTTCATCATGCGTTTTCGGCTGTTTCCGCGGTACATGAGAAATATCGAAAATCCAGCGGAACCCTTCGGTAATAAGTCTTTTCTAGTAGTACTAAAGGTAAAAAAAATACTCATTGGGTTTAGATTTTTACTTGAAATTTTCACGGAGCATGCATGCTCAATTGGCCCGGTTTGAAATTATGACCCAGTCACAGGTCGGTCAGCAAATTTTGTTGGCAACCATCAAAGCTGACCGACCAGCGCTCCATTTCTCAGTGTTTTTGTTGGTCACCGCTGGTCCATCATTAAAATTTTATTGATCACCAAAGAACAGTTTTTAACTATAGTTTAAAGGGCAAGGAATAATATTGGAGATTATCAAAAGTAAAAAATCCCTTTGATGACCTTTACGTATGTACACAAAATCAAGGTAAGAGTGATGGGCTCATCTCGATTTTAAAGCATCCAAGGGGATTCCTTTGAATCAAAACTTTCACGCGAGCCATAAAGATTCACTGAATACTTAGTGTTTTTATCACCTATTTGATTGCTAAATTGAACTTCTCTTCCAACCAGCGTAGACCAATCTATTTACTATAGCACGCACTTGATGACACTAATTGACCGTAATAAATTTCCTTAGTCATATTTATCTGCTACATCCGCAAACAATTATGAACGCGTGGCGAGGAGAGGATACCTCATTTATTCTAAATTTATGCAGTGTAATTTTCATGATAAATAACTCGAGCGGAGGAAAACTGCAGAGGAAAACAATAAGCAAATCTTCTTTTGCAAGGATGAAAAAGAAAAAAAGAAAAAAAAAATCTCGAGGATGAACTTCAAAGACCTCAAGATTCATTAAAAGTTCTCGAGGATCAAAATAAGTTTCCAAGAGTCATTAAGAAAGTTGACTAAGGTTTGACTCCCTCTTCTGCGCTTTCGTTATACCCGCGAGTCCATCATTACTTTCCACAGCATTCATTTTGCATGGAACGAAATCATGTCGCCAAACGTTTGCATCGATTTGCAGGTGGCTCTTGAAAGGGTGACGAGGAGGCTCTAGCTAACTTTTGCTACAAGCAATTGAATAGAATTAATCCTTGAGTAAAATCCAGCAAAAATTACGATGGGCACATTAAAAATTACGAAATTCATTCATATACTCACAGAATACCTTTAAAGTGCAAGGTGTAGTGTGGAGCTAGCTTTGCAGTCAGTTAACACCATGGGAGGGAGATTCCTATCTAATGTGAAGCTTTCTTCTGTAGTTCTCAATAGGATGAGTGACAGGTTAGACATCAAGAAACACCCATGACACTTGCATAGCTCTGCCATTTAAGAGCCAAGATGCATGGTGGAGCAATGCAGGTATCATAGTAGATCCCTACCTAATTTCTCTCTCTCTCTGTCTCTCTCTCTCTCTGTCTCTCTGTCTCTCTCTCTCTCTCTGTCTCTGTCTCTGTCTCTCTCTCTGTCTCTCTCTCTGTCTCTGTCTCCCTCTCTCCCTCTCTCTCTCTCTCTCTCTCTCTCTCTCTCTCTCTCTCTCTCTCTCTCTCTCTCTCTCTCTCTCCTCTCTCTCTCTCTCTCTCTCTCTCTCTCTCTCTCTCTCTCTCTCTCTCTCTCTCTCTCTCTCTCTGTCTCTCTCTCTCTCTCTCTCTCTCTCTTTCTCAGGAAACACATACAGGAAAGTCTCTTTGATAGGAATCTATCTTCCATGCTGGTACCCGCGCTGCTTTATCCTACGCCTTCGTCATTTTTTGAATATATGAGAGAATTTCGTGATTTTTAGTGCACTCATCGACATTTTCGCTAGTTTTTACGCCAGAATGAACAATTCCATCGTTCTATAGCAAAAAGAAAATTGCAATAGCGTCATTTTGCGCGGCAAAATTTGAACTTAAAGTGACAACTTTTAGCCTCTAAAACCGTTTCTTCCCTCACACTCTGTACTGGAATAATCAGCCAATCATCTTCATGAAATAGTTTTGGAAGATTTTAAGATTGAACGCAAAATTGGGGCAAAAAATCATCGTAAGCTACACTTTTGATTTTTCACTGGGAATAATGAAACAGTAATGCAAGATTTGAGATTTTGAAACGTTGTATTAACTTATACCTATTGGTAAAAACACCGAGGAATCTGGTATTAGTTTGAAGTCCTCCTTTGACTGAAATTGATGATTGGAAATCATTGCCAAAAAAAAAAAAAAAAAAAAAAAAAAAAAAAAAAAAAAAAAACAGAAAGTAAAGGGAAAAATAACAAAAACCGTCCTTGCTTAATCATTCTCTTTTTTTATTTGTTCTCAGGATTTTAGAAAACATCCATCAAAGGGACATAAACATCAATTGTGTTGATCCTCTTGGGCGGTCAGCACTCCTCATGGCCATTGATAACGAGAATTTGGACATGGTGGAGTTGCTGATCGAACACAAGGTCGACACAAAGGATGCCCTCCTCCACGCCATTTCGGAGGAATTCGTTGAAGCTGTAGAACTCCTTTTAGACCACGAGAAAACCTGCCACAAGAACGGAGAGCCTCACGTGAGTTTATTATCTTTCAACTCTCACGTTAAGGGACTAAAAGTGGTAACAGGTCTTATTTTTGCATTAGATAGTGTACTGTTTGACTTATTTAACCCTTTTACGACCAGGCGAAGAAGACTAATTTATATTCGCTCGCTCAAATTGAGTGGGTAGTTAAACATTTCTACACCGTAGTGCTGATTTTGCATACACACTTGATTGAAGGCGCTCTTCGCTCGAGGAGACATTATCAATAAAATTTTAACAATTTGGAGCCTCAATTATTGTGAATAAAAAACTGAAATTTTGTGAGGCAGGTATAGTCACAGAAAAGAATATACTTGGGTGTGATATTGAAAATTAAACTTGAGAATTCAGTATTTGTACAATACAGCTGTACGTCTCTTACAGTAGCGGCTCGTAAACCCTCATATCATCGGTAAAGTAGAGAAATAATCACCCAGACACCAGGGATCAAGGAGGTTGGCTATTGAAATACCTCGAAGAAAACAGGGAGGATTGGGACTTTAGGAGTCCTTCCAGCAGACATTTTTAAAAATTGAGACTCAAATCGGGCGATTCTAGAGAGTTGTTGGTGTGCTTGTAGAGATGGTTTCGCATTTCCTCTCTTTACCTCTTCTGAAACAGGCGAGGCACGGCCTCACATGTCGCACCCGATGAGACGTCACCGTTTTCTCATTATTTCGGTTCAATCAGAGACCGCTCACTCGTGATCAGAAAAAAAAACCGTGCCCATAACGACAGGAACGAGGCGTCCAAAACTTGACATTCAAAGGTTCAACTTCTACTATCTATATGATACGCCATTAATAAAGACTTGAGGTTTATTTCTAAACAGTTTTGTTCCCTATTTGGCTTCCGCGCTTTCTCAGTCTGTCTTTTTATCGCAAGTTTTTCAAATGCTACATTGCTACGAACTTTTTCTGGTGCCAACGCCATTAATTTCTCGCGACTTCGAGTCCATTGTTCTCGGTGATCCCTAGATAGATATACATGTATATTTTTTAAACAACTAAAAACAGCTTGACGAACTTTTTAATGAATTCATTAATTATTGCTTAGCCAACCAACACATTTGATGTAACGTTCAGTGTTGGTTTGTTGCAATTAGAAGAAAACAACACTTTTTAAGAACTGCAAATAGCTGGAGGTCAGAGGAGCTGGCGTCTATAGAACTGAAACGGCGAGCTCTATGGGTTTACATGGGCTCAGGAAAAAAGTTATTGTCGGGGAGTGGACTAGTGGAGAGATAGAAGTTCCTGTGAAAATCCTCCGGGAATAAATTAATTCTCCTGGGGAGGATTTTACGCCACTGCACCATAAACCGGAGGTGATTAACACCCCTCACCCTCAACCTCATCTTCACCTCCTCGGCCTTCCCGCACCAGTCCTCCCCATCCCCACTCCTTCCCTTACACTGACTGACCCGCGTCAAATCCTCTCATCAATGCTACATCTATACAGTGTTGCCAAATTGGGGGTGAAAAAGCCGTATGTTTTACATTGATTTTAATGGGACGACACGGCTTTTTACCCTCGATCTGGCAATACTGCATCTATACAGCGCAGCGCTTTATTTCCGTCTGCCTCTGCCTGCCATATCTCTAAATGCACGATTCTCGGAAAATGATTCAACGGATTCCACCATTGCGGTTGCAACCGCTGCCCATTGCTATTCTAACGTGTAGTATTACTCATTATTAAGTTTCCCATTGTTGCGAGATCGCCCTCGATTCACTTAATCGGTTGAAACGGCGAATGAATAACATGTGCATGGGGAAGGGGAGGGGAACAAAATTAAAATCAAGCTAAAGGATCATGTGAGTATGTTATTCTTGAGAGCAAGGGAAAGAAATAAAAAATAGCATGGCAAATAATGCGAATTTTTAGTTACTCAAAATGGCTCATCTTCAGCCGAGACGCATCAATCCGACTAACTTCACCGGAGAATAACATTCTCCTCTGTTTCATTATTTGCCTTCGTCCTTCACGGAAAAATCAACCATCCAAGGACAAAGTTCTGACCTAGGAGTGGATCTAGGTTTTTGGTGGAAGGTGGGGGCAATATTGTGAATTTGCTGCCCCCTTGTGGAAAATTTTTTCAGTGACGACCCTTTTTTCTTGTTTTGTTTTGCTTATTGCTTTTCATTTGACCGCTCACTGATGTAATGGAAAATTCATCAAAAGTGAATACCTTTCTGTTCTATCTTATTTCGCTGCCTCTTTCAAAGTTTACTAGGGGCAATGAAGGGGAACCCGACTCCCCCCCCCTCCAATGTGGTAGTGTATTAGTAACAGCACGCCGTATTCTACAGATTTTTAAATTAACATTATCTCACTAAAACAGCCATATGATTACAAGATATTTGTTGAAACAATTAAAAAACGTAAATGACAGAAATTGACACATATTCAGGATATTTTCGTAATTAGTAAATTAAAATCAGCCTCGCTTCCCTCAAAAACAACAAATAACTTTCAAAACATGTTTAATAAACCTTGTGCAGAATAAAGTTTCCTTTCTCTATATAGAAGGCCGAATGTGCGAGAAATGTAATCGTCGTACAAGCAAGCATCTACTGCACATTTCTTCTTTGATTTGTGAATGTCCTTAAAAAAAAAAAAACAAAAAATAAAAAAAAATAAAAACTTCTTCAAAACAACTCCTAAACGTATGTCATACAAAACTTTCAGGCGTATGTTCTCAAGAGATGATTACAAAAGATGTGCTTATAATATCCCCCCTTTATTAAACAATCCCACTGTAGATAATACCGAAACATCTCTAAAGCAAACAGACGTTTCTTTGTGCTGTTAAGGATAATGCGTTCCTCCATCTTTTCAGCATCGCTCAAGATCCTTCACGTGCGTTTTCCTTTCGAAACTTCCTTTTTTTTAAAGAAAAAGACGATAACAAAACTTTATACCATACACATCTTGTTGAAGTGCGTACTTAACTAGGGTTTGCGAGTTTCAAGACACATCATTGACGATCATTGCTGTAGCCAGGATATTGTCTTTCTGTCTCATAGCCCATTTACACACTTGCGTTAGAAAAGGTCAAAAATAGTGGCTGAAGTCACGAGACAGTCCGTATAGCAATCCTTTTCTAACGCACGCTCAAATGGGCAAAAAGTAAGAGAGAGAAAGACAATTTCCTGGCAACGGCTATGTTGACGATGATGGTGGCTCGTGCAATTTGGCAACACTGGTTTTGCTACATTTGACTCAATGTAAAACAATATCGAATGCTGGCGAAGCGCTGCTTCACTATCAAATCGATTGTTTTACATAGAATCAAATTAAGGAAACACAGTGTTGCCAAATAGCACGAGCCGCCTCTGGTTGACGATATAGGATCCTACGATGGCACAATCGAAATCCCTTCTATCTCTATCATTTTCCTTTTCAACGTGTAATTGGAAAAAGGGTAGAAAGATGGGATTTTAGCCCCTATCCTTGTTTCTCTATCCTTGTCTAACATAGTGTTTCAATGGAGAATAGAGAAGGATAAATATTTTCTCATTGCGCTACGGAGCTGCTGCTTTTGATGGTGACGCGCTATGATCAAAGATCGAAAGTAAGAGGCAAAACACCCAGTGATAAAAAGTAATCAAAAACCATAGTTTCCGACCTTTTAAGCAAAATTTAAAACTTTCCGGTGACATATTCCTAGGTTTAAGTTTCTTGCGGAAAGTGTTCTTTGTGATTAAATAAACTTGGAAGTTTATAAATGACAAATTCATAAGGGATTTACTTTTTGATTTTTGGCCACTTTTTGAAGATCTCAGACCATAGTGCGGTGGCTAGATGAGTGGGGATAGGATAGCTTGGATAATACTAATTTAAAAAATGGACTACATGAATCAGGAGCTTTTTCACCATCTATAGTTTTGCTTATAGCCTTCCTCAGTTATTGGTTATAGTGGGAAGCCTAAAAGCCAAATGGAAGTAACTTTTTTAAGACCAAAACTGTCAATTACTGAATCAATTTATTGGACTTTGCGAAAAGCTTTTGAGCGTGCAGTACCAACGGTGCGGTTTTTTAAAACGTTTTTCTCATACGAACGATAGGAGCTAGGTCACCTTGCTAACGCTATAATACAAGTCTCCTGCCCTCGAAGAATGCTGATTTTCTTTTGCTGATATTGTCATATTTTGTTAAAAGTTTTGATCGATGAAGTCTGACATTGGAATCAAGTTGATTAAAAAAAAATTTCACATAGTTCTGTGCGGAGATTTCTTACATTTTATGATAAAATCGCATGTAAACTTTTTTCAAATTTGAAGGCAAACATACAGTTACATTCAGTGCAGTATCATTGACAAAAGCAACCTCTGTCGGATTTTTAGTAACTAATTAGCTCATCTCTGAATCACTGCCTAACTTTTTCTTTTTTTTTAAAAAACCAAAATTAACGCTCGTTCATAGAATGTGGCTCCATTCAGGGCTGCCGTTTTGCGTATAATCAATGCTATTTTTCAATTCACAGATGATTCCACCGGTTGAAAAAAGATTACACAGTTCAGTTCAGAGCATTGACTGTAATAAACTAAAATACTCGCATCTGTAATCTTTCCTCAACCGATGGAGTCGTCGATGACTTTAAAAAACTTGCGGATATTTTAATTAATCAACGGAGTTTCCACCGATTAAGGAAAGATTACAGATCAGAGTATTTTCGTGCATTGCAGTCATACACTGAACTGAACTGTGTAATCTTTTCTCAACCGGTGGAATCATCGGTGAAAAGAAAAATAGCATTGATTATACGCTAAACGGCAGCCCTGGCTCCATTATAGAGCGGCGCGCGTTCGTGGGGCTCTTCCAATCTGCAACCATGTTTTTGCCACTTTAGATCCATACATTGCAAATTGATTCTATCGAAGAGACGGGTTGTTCTTCATTTAGCATGCGTGTAAAATAGAGTAACTACACTGTTGCCACATCACAAGAGCCTCCGAGCGCCGCTGCCTGCCATTGCTCCATTGTGATGTCATAATATATTTTCAGCCTAATAAATACTCGCTATAATGAACCGAAACTTAGGGACACTCATCATAGTTGGGCAAATAGGAGTGCAATCGATTACACGATTACTGGGTAATTGGTAATCGTCAAACCTTGGGATAGTAATAAAATGTATTTTCCACAGATAAATAGTGAACTTTAGAGTTTTTCCAATTAGAGCTAATTCTTCTGCAAATAATATGATGGGTGGCTTGTAAAAAATCAGCCATATGATTACCATAAAATAACCCTCCAGAAAAACGAAGATTACGATTACTTGGTAATCGTGTAAGTAATCAATTACCACTCCCATTTGCCCAACTCTGACACTGATGGCGATGGTCGCGTAATACTCATGATGGTGATGATGTGTAATGCAGGTTTCAGGAACGTCCAACTACTTTCGTCCAATTTACGTATGTTTAATAATACAATATGACCATTTAATAATTTGGTCCATCCTATCTTTTTGACCAAAACGTTATTGAATGTCCATCTTGAATCATGGTCCAATTGATAAGAGGACCATAGCAGTATCAGAAGTTTTTACAAGTTTTATTGCTGGTGCGCTTGTGAATGCTTTTAACAAATTTTCAATCGTTTTTTCAAACATATTCACTAAATTGTTCAATATGAATTTAATTTATCAATAGACCTGGTTGCCAAGCATTCAAAGCTTAATTGGGCATATGGTCCAAACAAAAACTATGAAAATTTCCAATAGGAAAAAAACAGTGTTGCAAAAGTTTCTCTATAGTTATTCACCTTAATAGTTGTGGAATATGTTCCCATTTCTGTTTTTGGACATAAACAGGTCATTTAGAATTTTGGACCAATCATTGAGAGTGGCCACTTACTTTTTTAGAATCGTATGTAAATGGGCCCAACAATTTGGTTTGAAATGGGCTGGACGTTGATTTTTGGACATAATATTTTAGACGATCGTAATATGACTGAAAATAAGGGACGAATGTTCCTATAACCCGTGATATAATTTGGCGTGAACTGGAAAACACTTGCGTCCGAATGCAATCCATAGCTACGATTCCTGAAGAAACGATATCGGAGCGTAAAAAATTAGTAGTTTATTCACTCCTCCGTTTACAGATATAAGTATGTAAAGTATTTGATTTTATAGAAACTGTTTTCTCTCTCTCTCTCTCTCTCTCCCTCTCTCTCTCTCTCTCTCTCTCTCTCTCTCCCTCTCTCTTTTCCTGATATATCTCAAAGCTACAGTGCGCAAGGTTTGCGAAGAAGATTGAATGGCCAAAATAAAATCGTAAAAGAGTAACTTACTTTGGAAATGTTTTGAATTTTATTACAATGAGAGGCAGGGCAATTTGGAGAATGAGGGTTCTTAATGACGCATTTATAACATATAATGACACAGTTTATTAGCATAGTTTTGATTAAAACAGAAGAAAGCGAGATAAAAGGCACGTGCATTTAAACGGCACATACATAGTGAGTGTGAGGCGTCGTTTTTGACTTGTTCTAAAAGGTATTTTCTTTTTTGTCACTGCCACAAATCGCAATTTGCCCACCCTTTCTGGGCAAAAAAGGATTTTTTGCCCAAAAAAGTGGGCAGATCGCAATTCGCTCAGCCGTCGGGATGTTTCCGTAACAGATACATCAAAGCATTGTTTTTTTTTTTTTGGACTTTTCATCATCTCTCGCTAAAAGTTCTCCACTTAAGCTAGCTGCAGCAGCCTTTTCACGCTAATCCACTTTAATAATTCCCTGACTTTACTTGCGGGATCAATAGAAATTTCCAGAGATTTCAAGCCATTTTAGATCTCAAAGCCAATCAGGAACTGTCGGTCAAAAAAGTCCTTTCAATCGTTTCTGTGAAAAACACCACAGTCTATATGTGTACAGGTTTACCAAGGCACTCCCGGTCTTGAAGTTTGTTACTTTCTGTGATGGAGTCCGTAATTACGGGTTACACCGCCGAAAATTACGGCGACACAAGTGGAGTGCCTCCATAAACCCATAAAGTCCTTACTTACTTTACGATGTTCAAGACCGTGTCCGATCGTTTCTTCAGTGTTTTGTTTTTTACCGTTTCAAAATTCCTAATACAGATGGAGCCGACCGATAATAATCGGAGAAATTAGTGCGTCTTGCCAGAGTGCGGACCTGGAAACACACATGAACATGTATCCTTTAAAGATTATAAAATGTCACGTGCGATGGTACGCTTCTTGGCTATTTGAACTCTTACTCAGCCACCCTATACCCTTACCGCCCCCCCTCTCCTAACAACCCATGACCCCTCTCGCGCCGCAATCGAATGAGATGCCGCGCCACCTCCACCGACATTGCGACGCGGCGGCCAATTTCAAAACTGGTAATTAGAAAATCTCGTCTCTCTCTCTCTCTCTCTCTCTCTCTCTCTCCCTCTCTCTTTCTCCCTCTCTCTCTCTCTCTCTCTCTCCCTCTCTCTCTCTCTCTCTCTCCCTCTCTCTCTCTCCCTCTCTCTCTCTCTCTCTCTCTCTCTCTCTCTCTCTCTCTCTCTCTCTCTCTCTCTCTCTCTCTCTCTCTCTCTCTCTCTCTCTCTCTCTCTCTCTCTCGTAGGAAAATACGTGTGAACCGAACGACCGGCAAAACTCTGTCATTACACTCGACCAAGTACGTTCAGTGTTGTCGAACTGAGCGACCTCCACATTTTACGAGGAACCATGTTATAGATTTAAGACTGAGTTCAATCCTTGTGAGCCTATGCAAAGAGAGAGTAGCTGAATTGTTTGAAACGACCCAAGACTATAGCTTTTTTGGGGCAAAACTCTCATTGTTTTGAATTAAATTTTGGGACTCCATGACGTAGGTATACTATTACAGCCCGACAATCATGCCTATTTTCACGTTTTTGGGACAACAATACACTTGTAGTTGTTACATGGCTGATGGCTTTTTGTGATTTTTACACTTTTCAGACTTTTTAATTCGTTCGGTTATATAAGTTATGGACAGAAACCGGTTCAATAAATGATATTTAAGGAATGGCATGCCTTTAAAGGTTCATAGGGGCTCAATTCTTTGTATTTTAATGCCAAAGTAACAAAATAAAAAAAAATATAATTTTTTAAAAATGCTGTAAAAATGCTGTTCATATCCAAAAATTGTTGATTTATGATAAATAATGGTTTTGAAACGTTCAGTGGGATGGACTTAATAACTAAAAATACTTAAAGTTTTAAAAAAAATTAACTGTCTCTATACGGTGAAAAACCGCATGGGGTTACACCCTCCCTCTCCCCTACGGGTTACGTTTGTAAAATTGCTTGGGTTATCAAGAGTTAGCAATAATTGCAGATTTCTATTATGTACGGGTGCATAGAACAGAGGGTAAGCTGTTGATCAAAAATAATAATTAATGATTAATTAAATAATTGATAATAATGAGATTAAGATTTATCAAATTGGAATTTTTCATACATCTGAGGAATAGACTGTACTTCGATTGGCGGCGATCTAGTAAAAAAAATCAAGTTCAACTCATCAGAATTTCACTCCGTAACACATAAAAGTAAATAAATAAATAAATAAATAAATAATTGATTCATAGCATACCCTACACTGTTTTATGCCCTTATGCCAAAAAAACTATTTAATTACTTCAGTTGAAGTTTTACAGTGTTGAAAAATAATAGGGTTGTTTCAACACCCTTAGGAGTCAATTCCGTGTAAGACGGGGCCGGCCGCTCACATAGGATTCACGTGCCCCCAGACAAAAAAATAAACCAAGCACATTTTCAAATAACCTCTCCATCAGAGTCTCCCAAGAAAAATTAGTCTTATCCTCCCTCTACAGACTGTATTGATTTTGCAATCACGGAATTTTCTAACGGCAGAGAAAATGTATTAAAATGCTGAAAAAGCACGGATTTTAAAATTTCGCGGCGTGCTTACGAAGTGACAAAAAAAAAAAAAAAAAAAATACGGGTTTAAGTGCGAGTATTTTGTGGGCAGAATTTTTGTGTAATTTAATCAGTTACGAAAATTTTTTGTCCTAAAAAGTAAAACGATAGTTGCGCATTGAAGTATCGTTGGATGAATCAACATTGCTGCTATTTTTTTTTTTTTTTTTTACATCTGATGCCTTCATCAATAGACATATACTTGGCCACCTGAAAAAATCGAAAGTGGTTTGAGACGATAGAAAGCAAATAATTTATTCCTATAGAGCCAACATTGGTATTTTTCTTGAACGGTGTAGATATGTACCGAGTCGAAAGCATTATAAATCGATTATCAGTTTTTCAATTTCTAATAAGACTTCAATCTCAAGGACCAAAAATCTCTCTTAAGAATATTTCGATTGACGCAGCTTAAATTTTGCCGTCTGTTCGTTTATCAGGGAATTCGAAGATTGTGGCAACCTCTGTAACGCTTCGTAATCTGCAATAAGCTTTAATTGGTTTCTTTTTGCTTTCCTATTTTCATCCCCTCTCCCTCTTCTCCACCATTATCTGCCCCTTATGCTATGGGGTATGCAATGACTATACGTACGGGTTGAATTACGAGAAGGTCAGAAGAGTCTTGATACTAAGTCCACTGAATTTGTGTCAGTGATTTTTTGGACATGACAACAACAGACCGAGCTAGTAGAGTGAGAACTAAATTTTGGCTGAGTCACTGAACGGACTATATTGATAATATGTTGGCAGAACTTCATGTTTCCTAACATGGAAGTAAATTTTGTTGAATCATTTCTTCTTTCATTCGATACTTTACTTTTTAACCAGTATTATGATCCTGTGTAACTGACGCATTATTATAAAGCTACTTTAAAAATAAGATATTTTTTCGCCGATTTCGAAAGTGTGCGCCAATATTACGTATTTGTATGGAAAAGTTGGACTTTGCCAGCGAAGGGTCCAATTCTCAAGAGATAGGGTTTATAGACTTGGCGTTGCGCCGTTGCCCCTCAATACAGTTACACATATTGCTCTTCTATTGAGACAGTGTTAGAGCTCATTTCAGAAGTGTAGGCGCAGCTCATCGAAAAATCTTAGGCAAATTTGCGATTTTAATTACACTGAAAAAAATAGATTTGTGAAATCAGTAAAATGAAGCAAAGGCTAATTTTACCAGCCATTTTCAGTAAAATTGACTACGCATATAGCTAATTTTACGTTTTGGATTGTAAATTTTGCTTAATTTTGATTAATTTTACAATTTGGATCATAAACTTTACCAATCGGATTGTAAATTTAACAATTCAAAGCATTTTAATTTTTGCAAGTCGTATAGCTGTCACGCCAAGACAGCCATGTAATATGCAAAAGTCACAATGATTTGGATTGTAAAATGTACTATTTAGATTGAAAAATTTGCAATCCAAATAGAAAAATTACTAAAACTTAAGCGAAACTTACAATTTAAATCGTAAAATTAGCCATAAGTTTAGTAGGATTTACCGAAAATAACAAGTGAAATTAGCATGTGCTTTATTTTACTGATTTTACAAAACTTAATTGCTTTTTTAGTAATTTCATTTTTTTCAGTGTATACTTCAAATGAGGTAAAAACTTGCCTCCGACTATGATTTTTCTATTTTAAAGCGTCCTTTAAAATAAATCCAAAGCTAGAACTAGTTTTAACGCATTTCATTTACGCGATATGAGAAATGCCGTTGAAAAAACCGCAAAGATTATCGGACATAAGGACTACGTATACTTCTGCAACGACCTCTTTCGTGTAACTAAGCAACGTTGCATTTTTTCCATCGAAACCAATGAAGAAGATCAAACGTTTTGGGTGCGCTGTGTCAAGTGTTCCCAGATGTACGCCGTACATCGTACGGCTTTGGGCCGAATATTTCCCAAAAGACTCAATCAGTGGCGTAGAGTGCGACTTGGCAACGTTGCACTGTGTCCTTTGAAACCCATGCAAAAGGTCGAATGCGAAGGTGTTCACCGAACACCCGATAGCTCGATCTTTTTCATGGGTTCAATTGGATGAACTGCAACATTGCCAAATTGCACACTACGCCACTGGACTGAATATAAAATATACGGCTTTTAACCACAAATCCAGCAACACTAACACCATGCAGTGAACACGCTCGAATCCAAATTTTCAAAAGGGGCTCAATGAAATAAACATGACGTTGCAAGACTCAACGCTACGCTTTAAGAATGATTATGTATCCATGCATACCTATACTGTGCAAACACTAAACGGATTCAAATCAATACACGATAAATGTTGATACAGCATTTTCTTCTGTTTCAGAGTTGGGAGGCCCTCCCTCCTGATACTGCCACGTTCACCCCCGACATCACTCCACTAATTCTAGCCGCTCATCGAGATAATTATGAAATAATCAAAATCCTGTTAGATCGAGGAGCAACTCTTCCAATGCCCCATGATGTCAGGTATGTGTAATTGTTTAAACGCTTCAGACGTTTTCAAAGCTAGCTTCGATGAGACGAGATGCATTCGCTATGAACAATCAAAATTGGATAACTGCGGGCCGATCATTTACTTCAACGCTAAACCAATCGTTAAGACTGTGTATGAGTGAGTTTATCGGTCGAAATATGTCAAACTTGGCCGTTGTTATGGTAACCATCGCTAAGAGTCCCGTTATAGTTAAAGATTATACACGAACAACCTTTAAATATAGGGCACCATAACGATGGTTATCATAGCAGCGTCTAACAAGTTTTACGATTTTCGACCATTAGAATCACTCATACACAGTCTTAACGATCGGTTTAGTGATACAGTAAATGATCGGCCTGCTGATCAGATATCACCTAAGACACTGGATCTAACCAGTTGGTTATTTTTTAGTTTCTTTAACTTTCCTAAGTTTATTGTACCTATATTTAATTTACTTTTTTATTTTTATCTATCGGATATATTTTTTTTTTTTTTTTCAATGGGGCAGCTGCAAGGTTCTGAACGTTCTGGTTTTTTCTTCTTCTTTTTTTATAAACAGAATGTAAGTGCTTGATGAGTTGAGAACAAAATTGTCTTTTGTTTTTTCCTATCTGTCTCGGTTTGAGAGATACTTTCGTGTAAACTTTACACTGGAAAGTTGCAAAAAATCGTGTTTGTTGTGACGTCACAACGCGGCATTCCCTTTTAAAACAATGTTTACTTATTTAGGGCAAAATTCACAACTCCGGAGCTATAAAACCTAAAGTTAGAAACCAAAGGTATTTATCCTTATTTGCAGCTCACCCAGTACATCCATTTGCTTACTAAACAACACCAAAATCAGAACCTTGCAACTCTTTCAATCCCCCTATTGTTGTTAGGGAGAAATTTAAAAGGTTTTACCTTATTTCATTTGTTTCTTATAGATTTCTTTATGTGTTTATAATTCTATTTGCAATTTTTCGTCTTAATCAATCAAGAAAATTTTAAAATGTCTACAGAATACGTTTGATTCCAACCTGAATTCATAAGAAAATTGGATTTTGCAACAAGTAATATTTTGAAAGGGGAAAAAAACTTTTATAAAAAACTACTATAGTGCACAACTTATTATTGTCTCAAAAGAGAAAAAAAAGAAAATATAAGCAAACCAATTATTATTGTCTCGTCTAATTTTTTATTTTTATTTTTATTTTTATTTTTATATTCCCAGGTGTGGATGCGACGAATGTGTGACCTCGAGAATCGAAGACTCCCTTCGACATTCGCGGTCTCGAATCAACGCTTATCGCGCCTTGGCCAGTCCCTCCCTTATCGCCCTCTCGTCCAAAGACCCCATCCTCACAGCTTTCGAACTTTCATGGGAGTTGAGGCGGCTTAGCTTCCTGGAACACGAGTTCAAAAACGAATACCAGGTAAGCGGAGACGTCAAGAAAGATTATCTTCGAAACTTCTTTGATAGTAATCCATCAAACTGCGCTAGAGTACTAGCTTCTCTGGATCGCGCGCCTCTGACAAACTTCGAGGATGCTAGAGCTCTCCAAGTTCTTTTGTTTTTTGTTCGTTTTTGTTCCTAGACTTGTTTCCGAACAGCTATCGATCTTTCAGCAGGAGGGCGTTTAGGGAATTTAAGTCATGTTTCAAACATCTTGTAGGATAATTGAATTGCATCAAAATTGAATTTCAGGCTCCTGGATCTGCGATTTAAGGGAAAACGAAACATTGTTGAGTTGAAGTCTCGTGCTTGATTTTTAGTAGCGGCTATGGCAATTTGTCAACCATGAAATTCTCCCATTTAAATTTGGGTAAAACAATCGGTTCATAAGAAGGCTAAATGCCTCCTTGAGAATCGATTGTTTCATATTTGTTTATAGACGGAAAGAAACTCTGTTGCCAAACTGCAGTAGCCGCCACTGATGGTTAGTTAATTTGTGGTGTTTGTCGTTCTTGTGATTCCAACATCAATTTATACCTTGCTCTACCTGTAGTTATGACAGATGACATTCTGTAGTTTTTTATATTAATTTTTTTACACCTATCCGACGATGTTCAATTTAACTCATTCTGCGGGTCGATCATTTAAAAAAAAAAAAAAAAAAAAAAAAAAACCATTGATATAAAACGCTTTCTAGTTTTTATCGAACAGATTGAAACTAACCGATATCGAGCGATCATTTACTTTGTTGTAAAACATTGCACTACTGTGTGTGTCAGTTGAATCAAGTTCTTCAGCTACCCTTAATCCTTATGAGCTATTGATCGGAAACCACACCGTCCATAGTGATCGATCAAAAGTGGCACAGCGGCAAGTCTCTATGATCAGCCGTTAAATTTCGATAGGCGTTCACCGTATATCAATCAAAATCGAAGTAAACGATCAGCTTAAGGAAAATTAAATGATCTGCCCGCTGGAACGAAGATTATTTGATTGGAAAGTGGAGCAAGTCAGAAATTCAGCTTTAGTAAACGTATCGATAACACGCGCGAGATGAGTTTACCGTGTGTTTTGCGTATTTGTAAAAAGACATCAAAGAGTTCCAATTGCCGTGGCAATAAATTTTTCTATGCAAGAATATACCTTTGCCATCTTTTGCCACTGTCTGTGGATACTACTTCAAAGTATGAACAGAGAATTCTTTTAACCCTCTCAGGACCAGGTTAGCTAAAAAAAAAAAAACACCGCACTTTTCTGTTCATAAAATGGAGGGTAGTTAGCTGTTCGTACTCGGGGGAGTTGAAATTGCCTATACGACGAATTGAAGGCACCTGACGATATATTATCTTGTAATGTCTTCATCCGGAATCAAGTTTATTTAGAATCATGATACTGGAACTATGTGAAATGGACTAGAGGAGAAAGACGAGTAAACTCGGGCTTGGCCCATAAGGGCTTAAAGTAAATGCAGCAAGAGAGCTTCGAATATAATGATGGTGACCCTCGCTCGTTTTGAGCTTAAATAGGATTATTTCGAATAATGGTTGCGGTTGTTTATTTTGCCTTGGCAAACCTGGAAATGACACAACCAAAAGATGGCCGGTGGCAGCTGAAAATTTAAGCTGTAGCGTGAAAATATACCTTTTGATGCCCCCCTCCCACTCTGCTCGGGCCCGCCGGGCGCTGCCCATGACACGCACCTGCAAACATTTTCCATTTTTTCGAATTTTTGACCTTTATCACTTCTCACGGAATTCCGAAAACGAATAACTGGAGCGTGCGGTATTAAAAGGAATATGGGGCTATTTTCTTATGAAGACCATGCATCCTGCAAATTTTGTGAAACGTACATTTGATTAATAAAGTTATTCAACCGAGACTATAGGATTAGAATGGGTATGCTGCAAATTTTTGCTGCAGCTATGGAACGAGTCTATTCTAGTATGAAACCACTTAAATATAACGTTGGGAACACCAACATGTTAGTTTTTACAAATGCATTTAAAAAAATTCCAATATGGCGGTCAAATGAACGGATCATATCGGGGGATTTTTATCTAATCACAAAATACTATGCTGAGAAAATAATGTGATCCGTCATAGAGGAAGCCAGCAATATGATGGAACTCCCCCATTTTGACTCGTTCATTTGACCGCCAACTTGAATTTCTTTTAAAGTGCCTTTTGTGATCTTATGAGTGGATTTATTTTCAGACTGCTTGATGCTTTCAATGTGATTTTATAAGTGAAGTGATCCTCTGAACGCTGCGCTGTAGCAAAAGTTTGAAACAGATCCATTGATAGGTAGAGACACTGGCGGATCTATGAACTACTCTTCCTGTATTGATGCCTATTTGAACGCGTGTGCTAGAAAAAGAACAGCTTAGAGGCAGTCACGTGACTTTCACCCCTATCTCTATATCCTTTCCTAACACTCTCGTTCGAATAGGCAGAGAGAGAGGGGGGAGGCGAATGAGGGCACAGTAATAAAATGTCATAAATGGAATTTAAGGCAAGCGAATGAACTAGGTCCATGATGAGTCAAATCTATATTTTTCATAACATTAACAATTTGTGCAAAAAAATATTAAAAACGCGCAATTAGAGATGGCACATTATTCGAGAGCAAATTCTCTTTTTGTTTAGTTATTTTTCCCCCCGAAAGAACCGCAGAGAAGTCAGCATTGTGCGTCATGGTTTTGAGGATAACATTCTGTGTTTACCCTCCGAGGATACTCTCACTCACTACCTACTCAGCCTGCGGTTATTTTGAAAGCAGACTTTCCGAAGTAGCAGGGAAACATTCTTCTTCTCTGCGTTTTTTTTTTTTTTTTTTTTTTTTTTTGGGGCTCTATGATCTCCTACCATTTTCTGCAGGATTTCTTTTTTCGGTCGACGACGTTTTAAACTCCGTACATTGGAACGAAACAACATTTCCTGAACTTAGAGCATCTTGAGTTTTTATTCCAAAACTCTTCACTCATTAATTACTGTAGCGTAGCGTGCAATTTGGCAACGTTTATTTATTTATTTATTTATTTTTTCTTTTTTTTTTCATTTAAACCCATACGATACATCACATTACAATTAGTCTCGAAAATGGTTCTTTATGCTTTTCAAAGACAAGTGGTGTTTTCTCGTTTTTTCACTGGGGGAGGGGGGGCTTGGAGATAATCCTAGCTTCGGCAGGTTTCTTGCCCGTTCCTTTATCCTCACCAATGAACAAATGTTTCCCCAACATTCCCCATTTAGCGTTGCCAAGTATTTCAGTTTTAAAAACCGAGCATTCAATAATAGTTTATTCCAAAATGAAATTAACTTCCCAACGTCTCCGTACTACAGGCAACACGTACTGTTTCTTTTCAGTGGATGGTGACTTCAGTCGTTGAACTTTAAGTGCGTCAAGGCGTTCTATTTTAATGATAAAATACAGGGTGATTTGGACTACCCGGTCGGGTTTCACTGTACATTTATTTTTTTACAAAAACGGCTTGAGATTAAAAAATAAACCAAACTTTTAAGACCTGAACACTTGCCATCAAGAAATTCAACAAAAATATTTGCAACTTCTAAAACCATCTCGTTGATGGTTGCCCCCGGGGGGGGGGTGGTTCAAATGCAAAAAATGAAAAAGTGCTCGTAATATATATACTTTTTTTTTTAAAGATTCTAGAAGGCTAACTTATTAACACACCTTTTAGAGTTTGGGGTGGTTTCCCAAAAATTTTGTGGGCATTCACACGCAGATGAATTTATAATTCGGTGTTTTAATTTAATTTAATTTGTGAATTTTTGCGCTCATCCTATGATTTTGGAATGCAATATTTTAATCAATAAAAATAGTTAAATATACGAGTCACTTTTCTTAGCATAAAAAGTTCCGATTTGATGGGATTCCCCAATGCAATGACTCGCTCAATGACAGCCATTATGGAATCCCGTTTGAACGCATTTATTTAATTTATGGGTTAGCGTTGAAACTTCGATGCTCCCAACGAAGTTATTTCCACTTGACTTTATGACAGCAAAATTGTCGCTCTCCACATAGCTGTAGCAAAATGTTGCTTTAAACCCACTCCTGCAGAATACACTTGTGCAGTTTTAAAGTTTCAACGAGATTTGTTGGAGCTGACAAATAATTTGTCACGTTAACCTTTTGAACGCAAGTGGGAGCTAAATTTTCAGACCGAAGACGGGCTTGTTTTTTCCTACAGTGCCCCGCTTCGCGACACCTCGATAAAAAGTATATTCTTGGCGATGATATTCTCTGAGACATGCAGTCATGGAAGGGTCAGCAAGGAAAGCCGTTTATCTCTGCTGATGCACCAGACAGTTTTCAGCATTCCTCGCTCACGCTCACAATGAGCTAGGGAAGGGATCAGAATCTTCGGGTCGCAAAGGGATGGGGAATTCAGGGATCCAGAAACGGGGCTGAGCGACCAAAATGACATTAAATTAGGTTTACGAGACGGCGCGCGGGACTGGAGTTAAGTATTCAATCTCGGTCAATTATTTCGGGGGTGATTGGAGATAGACTGGTGGGCTGGGGGATGGGGAGGGGTGAGAAAGTGAAGATAGGGGAGGTGGGGAGGGGTTGGGAGAAGATTGAGCGACTTTATAATAATTAAATTTGAAACGGTTGAAGACCTTTGGAACTCAGCGATCCTCCATTGGCAGCATCCGATTCGTTCGCACGACACACTGCGTTTCTACCCGAATTGGCTCGCCCATGATTTTCACCCGCTAAATTCCACGTCCTGCTGGACAGGCCGCGAGCCACTACCGGCACCGCACCCTGTATTCCATGTCATGACTGTGGGCGAGCTCTATAATATAGACAAAAAAAAAAAAAAAAAAAAAAAAAAAAAAAAAAAAAAAAAACAGTACACTCCTTTTTTGTAGTTGTTTAAATTTTCAACAACTTTGTCCTTTACAGTTTTGTCGTCATTTTGAAATTTAAAGAGTTACTGCCAAAATACACCGGATTTTTCATAATTTTGGCAATATTCGGGAACTTTGACCCCCCATCGGTACGGGTCAATTTTATTTTATTGAGCTGAAACTTTTTGGGGGTCATTTTCTAGGTCATAGGAACGACTTTAGGGGTTTGAAGCAAAAAAAATCCCGAGACAAAAATTCACCATTTATAAGAGTGAGACACCCTACTCTTCATAGGCTTCACAGTAGAGACATTTTCGTGATTATATAAAGGGCCAAAAAATGTTCATGACGGATGGGCTTTTGGGTCGTACCTAAAACTGGCGTTTCTATTTTTACATTTCTTTAACAAAACATCGGAATGTTGGGAGCGCTCCCATCAACGAAACGTTACGTAGGACCGGTCTATAGTCTACCCGACTCATACCCTAAGTGCTGGTTTTAAAGCGGTTTGGTAAAGATGGTTTGGTGCGGGGTTCATGTTATTTTGCCGCGAGAGTGGCAAATTTCAATTTCAGCTGTGGCTTGCCAAATCTGGCTCCGAACCCCTGCTCTTCATGACGAGGTTAATTTCAGTCAACTCACAGCTCCCTCGTTCAAGCGAGAAGATAAATATTCCTATTCCGCAGTACTTGTTTTTGCCTACATCACTAATTGAAGGCGCCTCTCTACCGAAGCAATCTCTAGTTTCCAGTAATAAAGATTATCCATTTCATTAATTGAAACCATGTGATACACATAATATTTTAGCCTCGCTCTTCATTATTGACTTCTCTTATATCTATATAAATTAGTGATTAGTTAATTTTTCTAAGCCCAGCTTCTGCGTTATTATATTGGAAATATATACATTCTCGGATTTGACCCTTTTTTAAAACTGCAAAATTTAGGGTAATCGCAATGTCAGATACATATTAAGGTAGGCAATAAATATATATTTACAAATAGGTACTCTAAAAAGATTTAGTGTACACTACTTTTTTTTATTTATCTGTTTTTTTCCTCGGTAGCGTGTAATATGATTAAATATCAAGAGGATCTGCAGAAAATAAATGTGAGTAGATATTTTCCCACGATTCAGCTTTAAGAGCAACCATCGCGTCGACGACGTTGCCAGCTCTCATCGAAATTATATTTTTTTCACAAATTTTATCTTCGCTGTTGTTGTCGCGAATTCATGATTATGATTTTTTTTTTTTTTTTTAATGACACTTCGATATTTTTCATGAAAGCCATTGAAAAAATCCCTGTGTGTTTGTTTTTTTACTATTTTGAAGGTGTACTTATGAAGATTAAGAATAACACTCGACAGGTTCGAGATTGGAGATAATAGGGAGAGTTTCAGAACTCTCCGGAGTATTGCATCAGTGCAGGCAAGATTATAAACAACGATCATTTCCAATAACCTACATGGTTATACTAAAACACGGGATCCTATACTTTGGAAAATTCTAGGGCACTACCATGGAGTGTCGAATTGGCAACTGCGAGTGAACGCCTTCTTATTCGTTATCGTTATTTATGAGAGAGAATTTGTTCCGGTTAGCGTCCATTTAGCTGCCACTGATTTGTCACGGCTGCTGCTTGTCCTCAAAGCGTTGCCGAATTTTGCACTTCCGCTTTGACGGTGGGCATCGACTATACGTTTATAATTATACCTAATTTTACAGATTAAAAAGTTATTGCACCAGGGGGTCCTTGACACCAAAATTTGCCCAAAAGAAAATGTAATTTCTTGCGTTTTCAGAGAAATTTGAGCAAATTGTTATCTTTGGACCTCCCTCACCTGACAATTTTCGGACCCCGGACCCTACGCCCTCAAAAAATTACTGGCTCCGCCATTGCCTTCTATTATTACAAAAAGTATTACGTTTATATACATTCAGTTTTTTAAATCGGAACCCACGCGCGTAATGGAACACAACGAGCCACAACGGAATACTCTAACGAACCACTCTGACAAATCGGTCCACCGATCGTGGTTACTTGTGTTCCACTGCCAATGAAACATAACCTTAAAACCATCAATTTCGTTCAAATCTTGAGCTCTTTGAAAGTAGGCCTCTTTAACGACATAACTGTCCGAGAAAGCACCAAACATCAGTGTTTTTTTAAACTAAATTTCAATGCATTTCAATGAATTTTCTTGTTACATACATTGATAGTCTGCCATTTAATAGTATTTGGGACGCTGATTTCAAAAATGATATCATTTTCTACTTAATTCGTCCCGATTCTACGCATATTCTACTTTTAAAAAATGTTCGTGATAAAGTTTAAATTGTGGAAAATCTAGAATATTTTGATCAAAACTAAGGCCAAATTCGAACTCAGCAGGTCAATTTACATCAGAAGTAATAGTGTATACACGGAAAAAAAAGATTAGAGAAAATAACCATACGGATACCTGATTTTGGCACCTGCTAGATGTTATGGTAAACTTTACCAGAAGTATGGTACATTTACCGATACTTTGAGTAAATTCGGCATGCAATCAGGTAACATCACCTAGTACCAAGTCAAAACATAGTATACTTCTGGTTAACATTACCATAACATCTAGTAGGTGCCAAAATCAGGTATCCGTATGGTTATTTTCACCGTAGTTTTTTTCCGTGTACGCGATTTCAGGTCCAATTAAAAGAAAAAAGCCCACGTGTGGTGTGTGTCTAGGGTCCCTTGTTTTGTATTCATTGGGGGTGAACACCTATGTCGTTAAAGCGTAAAAATCGTTCTTTGACCGGTTGACTTGTTGACGGCACAAGTTTCTTTTCGGTAAACGAATCAAAAGAGCCTCTATTCACAAGAAATGACGCAAACAATCAATAAATAGCGCAGTCCCAGGAGGTAAACGAAGACGGAAGGAGGCGAGGATTTGGATAAAGCCAGTTTTTTTTATAATCAGAATGCTATAAGAACCACTCTGCTGTCAAGCAGAGTAACCAAGAATCACCCGTTTTGCTTTGCTACATGCATTAAAAAAATTAGTCTGTATTAGGACGTGACAATCGAGTTAAAAAGAATATTAGATCAAAACTTGAATATGCGCCTCGTAATAGAGATAAAATGCCGGGTCCTATTTAAAATCACCTCTCTCCTTTCCTCCGTTCTGCTTCGGGATGAAAGTTTGGACCTTGTTCCGTCGTACGTATTAGTTTCGAAACATCCCCTCGATTCCCGCATCAAATAACCACCTGTTGCGTCGAGCTAACTGTCAAACAGCGCGCGCCACGCCGCCGCCGACGCTTTGAAAGTTGTTAATAACAAAACTTTATTGATTAAATGACAACTACCAGTTTGAAAAATTTATCCTGCTTTTGTGTTGGCTCCATATCCGTTCCTTAAATTATGAAGATATTAAGCGTGCAGAGCTTTTGTACCTTGCGTTTTTGTTTCGTGTCATAAATCTATACTATTTATACTCAGGGCTGCCGTTTTGCGTATAATCAATGCTATTTTCCAATTCACCGATGATTCCACCGATTGAGAAAAGATTACACAGTTCAGTTCGGTGCATGACTATAATAAACTAAAATACTCACATCTGTAATCTTTTCTCAACCGGTGGAGTCGTCGATGACTTTAAAAAACTTGCGGATATTTTAATTAATCAACATAGTTTTCACCGATTACTGAAAGATTACAGATCAGAGTATTTTCGAGCATTACAGTCATACACTGAACTAAACTGTGTAATATTTTCTCAACCGGTTGATTCATCGGTGAATAGAAAAATAGCATTGATTATACGCAAAACGGCAGCCATGCATATATCTATACTATTTATACTTCAATGCTGGGTTATTCAGCGGTCAATTTAATGAAATTTCACGACGCTTTATGTTAAAAATTCCCTGGGGGCATGGATCTTACGGAATCCCAAGAAATACATGGGATTTCATGAAACTAAAAGGTAATCTTTAGAGAGTTTCATAAATGTCTTATGGACTATTTGAATGGGCTTCCATGAAATTCTATGGGAAATTATGCCCCGTATGGAATTTTGGTCATGGAATTTTATGGAATAGTTTTGGCGAGGAATAAATCCACAGCATAGAACATTCTTCAGTTCTTTGGATTCCACTACTAGAATAATCGTAAAGAGGTCCACCCAGCTACCATAAAGAGTGTGATCCACATTCAGAAATGGGTGAACTTTTCAAGAATGATAGAACTAAGTGTCAGCTTTCAGAATATGGATAGTTTTTTAACCCTTGTGAGCCTAAGGTATTTCGGTAACACAAAGAACTAAGGGGGGGTATTTTTGTACCCCAAGGATATTTTCATAAAGCACAGTCAGTATCAATAATTTTGAAACTTTAATGGATGGATTATGTTCTTAGTACCCTAAGAGAGTAATTTATGTGAAATTTGAGTAAATTTTTGCTATGTTGCCAAATTTACACCTACTTTTAAAAAAAATGTCAAAATAAAAAAAATGGAAAAAATGAAATGAGGTACCATATTATTTTTCCATTTTTGATAAATTTCCATTTTTTTTTTTTCAATGATCTGACTTAATATATTCTTAATCTATATGAAATTTCCGTAAAATTCACTGTAATAGATGGGTTCCAAACTTAAAACTGGCAGGACGAAGGGGGGGTATATTTGTACCCCAACACTTTAAATTTCTATAATATCGACAAAAATTCATAAAAATTAATGAAATTTGGTAGACGTGTTCTAAGTATCCTAACTTAAAATGTCATGAAGTCCCAAAAAATTTTGAGCAGTTTTGACAAAATGGCGTCAAAAAAACTGGCCTGGGGTACAAATGTACCCCCCCCCCCTTAGGCTCACAAGGGTTAATCTGTTCAACTGGAAGAGGGAGGAGCAGGAGGTTAAAAACAAAACCTTCACGCTATTACTTTCAAACGAAAAAAGTTACTGACGTCAACTTCATGCCAAAAGATGCGTTTTTTAAAGATCTTACGATTGATGCGCTACAACTCTTAGTTTATATATATATATATATATATATATATATATATATATATATATATATATATATATATATATATATATATAAAATAAAAAAAAGTTTGAGCTAGGTTTTGCCATTTTTGTAATTTTTGAAATAACCAAAAAACTGATTTTTGAGTTTGAAAAATATGCGCAATGTAGTTATCTAAACAAAACAAACCTTTTGTGAAAAAAGTTGATTTCATAAGCTTCGTGGCGCTAACCGCGATGCCGAAAAACTTTTCGTTAAAGAATTATGACCGCCCGATTTTTCAAATCCAGCCAAAAATAGGATTTTGCCGACTAGCGATTTCGTGAACAAATTAGTTGCTCCACCAATAATTGATGCAATTCATTCAAATTTGGTGGAGAGGACTTTTTGGGCTGATTTCATTTTTGAAAAATTATTGTCAACAAAAAATTGAGAATTCTATTGTTAAACGTCTCGACCGTAAAATATTTTTGGTAGTCAACAAAATGGAATTCTTAATCAACCAAATATTATTGTTGAATATATACTGAAAGAATAGATTTTTAAATCTAATTTTTTTAATAATCTCTCTCACCAATTGGTTCATTTAACAATCTATTTTGTCAGCTCAACAATATTAGTGTTGATTCAGCATTCCGTTTGTTAAATTGTAACGAAAGCGTTTTGCGGTCACGACTTTAAACATTAGAATTGTTAAATCGACCATTTTTTCCGCAGTATAAGCTTTACTTCCATCGAGTTCTTGAAGCATTTTGGTGAGCTTTTTTTTTCCTTAACACGTTTCAAGTACGTCCCTAAAATGTCTGATATATTGTCTCTAGATGCATGCTCTATTGATCAAGCGTCCTTTTTCTTTACCTTAGAATTTGGAATCTTGGACCGATGAAAAACAAGATACCAAGAAGAAAAGGACAAAGATTTAAGAACGTTTGAAGTGGCTCCGCGAGGAAAGACCTTTTTGGACTCTAAAATTCTTCCGTCGAATTTTTCAATCTACTTAGAAAGGAGGAAATTTCGTTGACAATTGTCAAGGCAAACGGTCCAAAGTCGTTTGTCGGTTGCAAAGGGTTCTGGACGGTCTCCGCGGCGAGCGTAAAAAATAATGAAATAAAAGAGTCCGGAGTAGAACTCAGCGAACTCGGACAGAGGCCGAAAAAGAAGTCAGCATAATAAATGAGCTAACACGAATCACCTCTCTTGCTCTCTTGCCCGTTGTTGTCATGCTGCATTTTCAAAACGAGAGAGCATACCACGCACTAGAGGTCATTTCAGACGTGTAGGCGCACCTGGACAGATAATCTTTGGAATTCGTCAACATTATTTTTCATGTTAGAGGTGGTTTCAGAAGTGTAGGCGCACCCAGACCGATAATCTTTGGAATTTGTCAACATTATTTCTCTTGTGTCAAAATGAAAATGAATTTGAGCGTTGGCTTAAACACTTTAAAATTGAAAACGTTCAAAGTTGAAGACAAGTTTTGTTTAGATTTGAAGGAATGACAATTGAAAAGTCACCAAAGATTATGGTTTCGATGCGCCTACACTTCTGAAACGAGCTCTACAAATTAAAAATTAGTAAAAATGAATTCGAGCTCGGGCTTTTCATTGAGGAACACTTTTAAAATCAAAAATCTTAAGTCGGAGCTAAAATTGGCTTGATTTGAAGGAATGAAAATTGCAAACTCGCCAAAGATTATGGTCCAGGTGCGCCTACAATGCTCGTCGGGGTCCGGTGCTCGGAATGGCCCAGATCTACCTATACCTATTTGTCATTTTGAACAAACAACTTAAAAACGATGTAAAGGCTGTAAAAAAGTTTAAATTTTGATATGTAAGTGATATTTCATGACCTGTACATAATAATCTCATAAAAGGCTCGATGTACCAATTATGTAATAAAATAAATAAATACACATAAGAAACAAGCTATACACTATACAGGGCAGTGGCGTAGCCAGAAATTTTTCTAAGGAGGGAGGAGGGGGTGTCATGGGTCCGAAAATTTTCAAGGGGGGGGGGGTCCAAAGATGCTTACCTTTTTAGGGCAAATTTTGTTATTAAGGGGGGGGGGGGTTCAGACCCCCTGGACCCTTTTTCCTCTTGGCTACGACATCACTGCTACAGGGCAACTGCGCTAAAAACTTACAAAATCCACTCCTGAACTCATAAAATATATACTTTTAAATGTGTGACCTTATTGGCGGCGTTGGGAACTAATAATGGGACATTCCCAACTAATAACATTGGCGCTCCATCATAAAAGTGGGAAGTAGGAGATTGCCTTCTTTTGGCACCGATGTCAGCAGGTGTCACCGTGCCATCAATCGGATTTTAATCACTCCTCTGCTCTGATGACTAGATACACTGTGAATCTTCTTTCAGAATAGTAGGTAAGAGTGACAAAAATTCAAACTGGGAATCTGCCATTTTTAGTGGCCAACGTCGCACACTTAAAAGCAATTGATGAGTTCAGGAGTGAATTTCGTATGTTTTCAGTGCTACCATAATAGGTTTTTACATCTAGACCGACGATCGACCCTTATAGTGCATGTAGCAAAAGTGTGCAACAACCCACTTGAAAATACAAATTCCTACAGCAAAAACTTGCAGGAGCTTCATTTGCGTTCAGTTTATTTAACAACCAGTTGGCAACAATGTTCTCAAACTCTTTTTTTTCCGACTTCCGAGACATCGCTGCGCTGGAAAGCGCGACAATTTTTCCCCTCATCCTCAATCCTTTGACTCTTTTTCTCTCTTTGCTTTCACTCTTTTTTCACCAAAATTGAGGAACATATAAGTAGATTAATGCGGATTATAGTCGTAGAACATTAATTTCTAGCGTTGGCGAGGAAGGTGGATTACGTGGTGGATTCAAAGAATGCTTAATGCTTGCAAGCTTGAAAAAAAAGACAATTAGTAACTCTGCATATAGGTACTTGCAAACGAGAAATATTTTCTTTTTTCCGTCTATTTTCCTTTCTTTTATAAATGCAGAAACTGTAAAAAAGCGTACTTCAATTTATTCTATCGAATGTAATCCTAGGATTTTCACGATATCATGTCTTTAAACGTCCCAGGAGGCGAAAAAACGTGGACTCGTCTTACAAAACAATGTAAATAGTGTGTTTCGAATAATAAATGCTTGAGGAATATGTTACAAGGTTTGAAAGATTCACAATAACATTTGAAACGGA